>ML848629.1:0-15158 GCA_009831015.1 Picea engelmannii | reverse complement strand
GATATTTTTGCTCAGGTCAGGGCATGTGAACCTTGTCAGAAATTTGTTGGAAAGCAGAAACTTATATCTTTGCCTCTGAAACCAATCATCACCCATGGACCATTTCAACAGTGGGGATTGGACTTCATCGGAGAGATTAATCCGTCATCTTCAGGACAACATAGATGGATTCTTACAGCCATAGATTATTTTATGAAGTGGATCGAAGCAATTCCGACTCGGAATACAACAGACAAGGTAATCATGGAATTTCTAGAAGGATATATTTTTTCCAGGTTTGGTTGAACTAAAAAACTGGTCAGTGATAATGCATAGGCTTTTAAATCGAATTCCATGATTGAATTCTTCAATTAGTATCAAATTGGTTCATTCTACTCCTAAGGATTGGCAAAATCTTCCAATAGGACTCTGATAAGGATTATAAAAAAACTACTGGCAGAAAATAAAAAAACATGGGATTCCAAGTTAAAATTTTCCCTTTGGGATGATCGTATCAGCAACAAGAAGTCTATTGGGACATCTCCTTTTCAGATGGTATATGGGACATAAGCTATTCTTCCAACTCAATTGGGCCTGCCAATTTTAAAGTTTCTACAAGAAGAGTTAGAAGAACCCAATGATATCCAAAGGAGAATTTTTCAGATGATTGAAGTTCAGCAAGTCAAAGAATAGGTGAATCAAAAATTTGTTGCTCACCAGAGCAAAGTCAAGGCTACATTTGATAAGGGAACTAAGAAAGATATTTTCAAAGAGGGAGATTTGGTGTTAAGATGGGATGCCAGGAGAGAGGATAAAGTAAAACTTGGTAAGTTCGATAACCTATGGTATGGTCCTTTCAGAATAGCCAAGGTAATGAACAATAACACTTTTCTCCTGCATAATTTAGACAACACATAAACTTTTGGGGGGCCAGTGAATGGGAGGTTCTTGAAGCACTATTTTCTCTAATAACTCATCAGGTTTTCAGTTAGTACAGTAGGTTTTCTTTTCAATAAAGACTCCATATACCCAATGGACTTGTTTTTACAGTTATGCTGAGAATAAAAGACTGACAGATGTCGGGAGATCAGTGAATCAAAGATAAAGGAAAAGGCATTGGTCTACAGTTCTTGGAGTTTATTATCAAAACTCCATCCCCAGAAGGAGCCAGTGTTAGTCTCTAATTTTTTATTTTTATTTTGTGAGAAACCCTAATCCCAAACCCTTCCTACCTGCACTTCATTATTTGCTTCCATTTGATTTTAATCATTGTTTTTAGCTTGTTATGGTTTGCATTTCATCTTTTTGAATAATTTATTTTAGTTTGGAGTTGTAAGACATGGTTTTAAATGATGCGTCACTTTATATGCATGTTTGAACTTTAGAAATTCAAATTATGCTACGTCATTAATAGCGCTACTGGAATAGCATTATTCCCATAGCGCAAAGATAATCATGCCTTAATATGCACCCATCACCCAGATTTCGTTATGATGACATAGATCGTGGTTTGAGAGTTCACATGTGTCCCACACTAGCTTTGGAATCATGGTGTGATTCAAACCATTACATGATCGGATTGCTATATACCCACAAAGGACCCATTTCAAATAGTCCAATTCTCAATTATCATTATATTGAACCTGTCATTCTATCTCTGATCTTGCTGAATTTTACGCGTGGGTATTTGCTCAGAAGAACAGTTATATACTAACAGATTGCAGGTGGAAAATTTGGAATCTGAATCGTACCAGTTATAGCATTGTGTTTTTATGGCGCCTAAGAGGAGCGGACAGGTAGTCAGAATATAACCCGAAGGTGCTGAACTCCTCAAAGCTTATCCTCAGATGGCTCAAAGGTTCAAAGATGCCGGGTGATTTGAATTCCTTACCACTTTTCAAGGTTACGACAAGCAGGTCTCCATGGAGTTTGCACTGAACTTTGATGGTCACGAGGTGGAGATCGGAAAGATGTCAATGCTAGTGACAGAACAGACAATTGCTAAAGCTTGCAGATTGGTTGTTGGAGGAGAAAGATGGTGGAAGAAAGAGAACGTGGTTACAGAGTTTGTCAATCAATTCTTGCTTCCAGATAAGCAAAATACAAATTGGAGAAGGGGAGTTCCTCATAGCTGGATTAGACCTGAATGGCACACTTTAGACCTGAATGGCACACTACTCTTATCGTTATCCACAAGTATATCACCTTCGAAGGTAGATTTTCACTAGTCTATATCTACCACATTAGGATATTAATGCATCTAAATGGCAATTATCCCTTAATTATGCCTTACTTTCTACTCAAAATCTTGACAAAGATGTCAAAGAGAGTGCAGTCACTCTCCACCAATGCAAAGAGCGGCCTGTTTCATCAAGTCTTAATTAAGACTTTAGTTATGTCTGCTTTGAGAGAATTACAGAAACCCTGGAGCTGGCTCATGCAATCCTTAAATCCTAACACACGGTCCAACAAATAGAAGAAAGGCAAAGGAAAAAAGATTGTTACACAGAAACAAAATATTTCAATTGATGAAACCCCTGTTAAAGAATAAATGCCTAATATCAGGGTGACAAGGAATAACAGAGGTAAAAGACCTAAGTTGGATCCAGAAATCGAAATGTTTTCTGAGGAAGATGTTAAAGGGGAAGAAGATTCAGATGAAGATTTTAATACTCAAGCTACAGTCAAGCATGAATCACCATCAACCAGTAAAAGGGGCGCTGCAATCAAAAGGACAAAGGATAAAGGTGTGTCTGTGTCTCAAAAACCTAGAAGGAATTCTACTAGGGTTACCAACAAGTACAGGTTGAAGTCTAAAGCCATGTATAATCCATCGATCAAAGAAGAAAATGTCATAGTTATAGAAGATCACTCTGAAGATGCTAAAGCAGGTACCAGGAAAAAGGCAAAAGGAACTCCATTGCCTAAGAAACCAGTAAACAAAGGTAAACAAATTTTTTCATCATCTATAGGACCTATAACGAGAGCTACAACCAGATTGGCAAAAGCTAAAGAAATTGCTAAAGGTACTAGTGAGATTCATGAGAATAAAAAGCATTACCTTGTAGACTTAGATCACATATCAAATGTTCCTGAAGCCATGGATTCAACAAGTTCTGATGAAGAACATAGCTCAGGATTGGTTTCTAAATACCAAGTTAAATCGAAAGAACCCAAGGTTTCCTTAAATCTGAATGAGCCTGCACCTTTTGAAGAGTTCTAAGAATTCAGGGTTAAAATCATAACTCATAAAGAAAGGATCAAGGAATTCCAGAAAACAGTGAGAAAGTTGATGAAAGAAAAGGCACAAATAGAACAATGGAATGCTCGTCAGCAAGAAAGGATTCAAGGTTTCAAAAAGAAGAAAAAAGAGGAGAGACATTTGGGGTTTCAGATGGAGTTCCAAATCAAATCCGTGGAAACCCTTCCAATCCAGTACAACATTGTCTAGGGTGCACATTTTGAGATATATAGCAGCAGATTCCGCTGGGGGAATCACTAGGGCACACTCATTGAGCCCAGGAGGTGTGCAACCCCCTAGGGATGACATGCAAAGCTTTTGGGGTCCAATCGTCAGTCTGTCAGTCATCATAAGAAACCTAGAGACCAGGGCGGTCAATTTGGGACAGTTTCCAAGCAATTTTGTCAAGTATAGCCACCAAGGCGAGTTTTCTAGAGTTTGCAACAATTGTCGTGAGTTTCCTAAACTACATCTTTTGTTGATCTATTCATCCATGCGCAAATCTACCTTCATCTTCTGATCACGGGTATTTTATATTAGTTTCTTGCATTCTAGTGATGATCCATGAGATCTAGCTGACTATTTTCATCTGCTTTCAGCATATCATTGTATTTCCTGTTTTTTCCCTCATAATAAATATGGATGAGATGGTGTTTGTTCCTTATTCTATATTCATCGTAAATTTTGCTTAAACATTAATTGAATGAAATACACATGCAAAAATCACCAAGCATGTTAAAACATTAATTCAAATGCATCCAGAAACCCCCAAAGTATCATATCAGACAGTGGATTCATCAGTTTAGCAGTGTTTCCTAGACTAGCCGAGTTAGGAACATTACAGTGGTATCAAAGCTTTCTTCCTACCAACCTGTGAAGAAAGTGCTTCTCATGACCCCATGATTCTGGGAACAGGTGAAGAATACCCATAGGGCTGAGGTCATATTGTGGACGAGTACATTTAGTACCGCAGAGGTCGTAGCAAAGACCGGGGAGACATGAATAGAAGGGACTACACTCCCTTCCACAACCAGTCCGATACATAGCCAGAGTTAGAGGACATAGAGCATATCATCTCTGACACAGAGTCAAAGATAGAGAGAAGTATGGGTGACAAGTGAGAGACTCCAAAGGGTAGGGGGAAAGGCCCCGAGACATAGCCAGACATTACACAGGCCATCTTGAATGACCTATCCAAAGGGCAGCAGGACATGATAAACACCATAGCACAGATGGCCATCAGTACACAGATGATCCATCATAGCATGAGCACTATAGGTGCCAATGTCGCAGGAGGAGCGATTGGTTCAGGAGGACACTAGGGAGGTGGGGCCAGTGGATCCAGTGGATCTCAGGGTGGAGCTAGTGCACACCCTTCACCTATTCAAGCCTATACTTCATCTAGGAGGATTCCTCGACCTTTATATCCACAGTTCCAGGGAGGACAATCATTGGGACAACTAGGGCATGCGGGAGGACAGCCAGGTTAGGGACAAGTAGTGCCATAGGATCCATTCATACAGTACAGGAGAGACTACTTGGCACTAGGACCAAAGTTCCATGCGGACATGAGTTTTCTAGACTATTGTTCAATCAGGTATCGAAACAAACCTCGGGAGTCACAGAGGGGAAATGGGCAAACTCACAACATGGATTTCATCAAGAAAGTGGGAAAGTTGAACATTCCTACTTTCAACAGATCATCGAGATGCTCATCTTAGGGATGGGTACAGAAGCTTGACACATACTTCAATCTTAACCTGATGACAGAGTCAGAGGCTATCAGTTTCGCCACTTCTCACTTGGATGGGGAGGCCCACGAGTGGTGGTAACATGGGCTGGTGAACTTGGGTCACAGTCAAATTACTTCATACTTGAAGTTCACTAAGAGATTGATGGAGATATTTGAAAGGATCAGTCGAGACCTTCATCACAGAGTTTTAGCAGAAGGCAGTGGTCGTGTCTGATATATCAGAGCACAAACTGGTGATGTTGTTCAATGAGGCATTGACAGATCCATTGAGAGGTTGGGTTCAAGATTTCAAGCCTCACACCCTACAGGAGGCCATTGTGTGCACCAGAGACATGGGGAACTCAGCACTGAAACCCAAACCCGTCACCAAACCCTTTGTGCCATAAAGAGACAAGGATCGGAGAAATCCTCAAAGGGAATGGAAGGGTAAGCCTAAGTTGGATGATGACACCAAACAAGAGTTGATAAGGAAGAAGATATGCTTCTCTTGTAGAGACCCTTGGGTTCCAGGCCACAAGTGCATGGGCAAGGGAGAGATCCATTATATTGAGGTGGCAGTAAACAGTGTGGATAGTGAGAAGGAGAAGCAGGGCAGTGGATCGACTATCTTAGAGGAGGAGCCATTACAGGCAGAGGAGCAGCCTCCACGGAGACCACCGACACTGTCAGGGACCCTCCCACCCATAGCACCACATCCTCCTGAGCGGGCTAACGGACGAAAACCAACAAAGGGAGGAGTCATAGAGACCCTTTCTGGTGTTCCCAGGTATGACACCCTTCAGATCAAAGGGACTATTCAAGGACAACGATCAATCTCCCTAATCGATGGTGGGGCCACCCACAACTTCATTGATGCTTCATTGGTGTCGAGGCGGGCAGTAGCATATGGCCATACATTGGAGTGTCTTGATAGAGTCTCGGACTTAGAGATAAAGTTAGGTAACTATACAGTGAGAGACACATTTTATGTAGTTGACCTATCGAACATAGATGTGGTATTGGGAATCCATTGGTTGATCACATTGGGAAAAATCACCACTAACTACCAAACCTTGGAGATGGGGTACAAGGACAGTGGTGGGAAGAGGATCATTCTTAGAGGCATGTCGAGAGGGGCACCCTGGACAGTTTCGACCAAGAGGATGGAGAGGACCTTCAGGCATGGGGAGGTAGCATATGTTGCAGAGTGATTGATCACTTCGAAGAAGGATTCAGAGGGTCAACAACAGTATCAGACAGAGATCAGGAACTTGTTGGTATGGCATCAGCATGTTTTTGGTTCGATTCCACTAGGGAGACTACCAGACAGGGGGTTTGATCACACCATTGAGTTGGAGGAGGGGGCCAAACCTATGATCACACCACCCTATCATAATCCTAGGAGGTTCAAGGATGAGATAGAGAAAGCAATTAAGGAATTGCTAGAGATGGGACACATTAGACCGAGAATCAATCCATTCGCTTCTTCAGTTGTCTTAGTTTTGAAGAAGGATGGTACCATGAGGATGTGCATCGATTACCGAGCCTTGAACAAGAAGACCATCAAGAACCGATATCCTATCCCTCGCATAGATGAGTTGATGGATGAGCTGCATGGGGCAATTTTCTTCTCAAAGATTGATCTACGCTCTAGATATCATCAGATGAACATCCGAGAGAAAGACATAGAGAAGACGACATTTAGATGCCACTTTGGTCATTTTGAGTTTTTGGTTATGCCATTTGGGCTAACCAACGCACTAGCTACATTCCAGTCTTGCATGAACCACATATTTAGGTATCAGTTGAGGAAATCGATCTTGGTTTTCTTCGATGACATCTTTGTCTACAACAAGACATGGAAGGAGCATATGAGGCACTTGGATGAGGTATTGAGCATCATGGAGACACCGTCATTAGACGCCAAAGAGTCCAAGTGTGAGCTCAGTATGACGGAGCTACTTTACTTGGGCCACATTATCAATGCACAGGGGGTATAGGTGCACCAGGAGAAGATCAAGTCCATTATGGATTGGCCAACGCCCAAGAACATGGCAAAGTTAAGGAGCTTCTTTGGGCTATGCAACTATTATAGGTGGTTTGTCAATGGTTTTTCTCAGCTTGAAGCACCACTTAAAGATGTCACCCGACATGGGGATTTCATATGGACCGATGAGTCACAAAAATCCTTTGATCACATGAAGGAAGTCATGGGCACCTGTCTAGTGTTGGCATTACCAGACTTCACTTTGTCGTTTGTCGATGCATCTGTCGAGGGTATTGGAGCAGTTTTGATGGAGGGAAGACATCCCATTGTGTTCGAGAGAAGGAAGCTCAGTCAACCTAGGAGGATGTACTCGATTTATGACAAGGAAATGATGGCGATCATGCATGCCTTGACCAAATTCAGACAATATTTGGTGGGCAAGAAATTCGTGGTCAAAATAGATCACAAGAGATTAAAGTATTTACTTGAGAAGAAGGAGCTCAATGAGTGCCAACAAAAATGGGTGACGAAGGTGCAGTCCTTTGACTTCGACATAGAGTATATCAAAGGGAAGAAGAACATTATGACCGATGTGCTATCTAGGAGACCTGCGGCATGTTCTTTGACAGAGATTTCAGCAAATTGGAAATACCACTTGTTAGTGGAATATTCCAAGAACAAATTTTCTTGCGAGGTTTTGGATGGATAGGTACAGGGTCATTGACGATGTCATATTCTATAAGGATAGAGTCTACTTAGTGCCAGATTCAGAACTCAAGAAGAAGATCATCACGACAGTTCATGATTCACCACTGGCAGGCCACCAGGGGTTTTTCAAAACCTACAAGTAGATCAGAGAGAGGTTCTCATGGAATTCCCTCAAACAGGACGTTATGAGATACATCAGTGAGTGTGTGACTTGCCATCATAACAATTCAGAGCATACGCTTCCAACGGGGCTACTTCAACCACTTCCCATTCCGGAGCAGAGATGGGAGAGTATATCGATGGACTTCATCACAGGCCTACCCAAGGTCCAGGGTAAGGACTGCATCTATGTAATGGTCGACAGATTGACCAAGTTTGCATGCTTCTATGCCATACCAACATAGTACAGCGCAGTTCAGGTAGCTGATTTATTCTTCAGGGAGGTCTTCAAAATTCATGGGTTGTCGAGGAACATCATCAGTGACAGGGACAATCAGTTTATTGGGACATTCTGAAGAGAGTGGTTTAGATTGGTGGGGACAGAGTTCACGCCCAACACCAACTATCACCCTCATAAAGATGGTCAAACTGAGTTGAGATAGTCAACAAGTGGGTTGAGGGGCATTTGAGGAACTATGTGGGTGGAAAGCAGATAACATGGGTCAAATGGCTACATCTAGGAGAGCATTGCTACAACACCACTTTCCACATGTCCATTAGCATGACACCCTTTCGAGCATTGTACGGTTATGATGCTCCCACTTAGGTAGACTTGATTTTTGGGGAGATTAGAGATCCCAAAGCCAAGTATTGAATCACTGAGAGTTAGGAGATTCTCAAGTTGCTAAAAGAGAACAAACAAATAGCGCAAAATCGGCAGAAGATGAGTGCAGATAGGCACAGGATAGAGTGCAACTTTGAAGTTAGGGATTTGGTTTTCTTGAGACTCCAACTTTACAGATAGTCATCTCTGAAGAAGAGTGGGGCAGAGAAGCTCAATCCCAAATTTTATGTACCTTATAGGATCATGCGCCAAGTAGGCGAGGTTGCTTATGAGTTATATCTTCCAGAGGGGAGCAAGATTCATAACGTGTTCCACTTATCTTGACTCAAGAAGGTGGTGGCAAAATTCATCAGCACATCAGAGGAGCTTCCACCATTGGATGAGAAGGGGCAGTTGGAGTTAGTGTTGGAGGAGGTGCTCGAGAAGAGAGAGTGAAGATTGAGGAGCAGGGTCATCAAGGAGTGCTTGGTTAGATGGAGGGGACTTCCAGTGGAGGATGCCACATGGGAAGGAGAGCATATTTTGCAGCACCCATGATTTATGTTGCTTGAGGATAAGCAATCTCGGGAAGGGAGGACTGCGATGTCCTGTTAACAAGAGTAGGGCAACATGGAGTGACTTAGTAGTCTATTTGTTCCCGTAGACTATATTCATGCACAAACAAGGAACAAGAGGAGAAATAAGGGGTGATTTAGTGGCTAAACGATGAATTAAGCCAAAAAACATAGGAAAAGTCACTTAACCTAAAGTAAACGGAGAAATAGAATGAAAAGGTGTTGAGGGGGAGACTTAATTAATTAATTACTCACCTTAGGAGGAAAAGCGCCTAACTTAAGTGATGTCAATGCAGGATTATCTCAGGAAGAGTATAAAGGGAGGAATTCGACCTAATTCCTCATTATTTTATGATTTGATGTTGAGAGAGTTTCCAAAGGAGGAGGAGAATCCACCTTCTGTTGTTTGGTGGATTTCTGGAGGGAACCACCACCTTGATTGATTTTGGTGTTGAGAGATACACCCTATCCTATCAGATATACCATCCAAGTATTTCATTGTGCTATTCAAGAGTATCCATTTTGCAGTGATTGCACAGCTCAGCCAGTGAGGGTGCAAGGGTCAGAGAGGGTTTTGTGTAGCTGCATGATACCAGGGATTATCTTGTAGATTCCTACCGACCTAGTTGAGGACTAGCCAGGGCACATCTTTTGACCCACCAGTCACCAGATTCTGGCTGTGGAATCTCTCAGAGCACAACAGACAACTAGAAAGTGTGCAGTTCTTGAGGAGATCCATTTGGGGTTCTAGATGAAGCTTCGGATCATATCCAAGGAAACCCTTCTGACATAGTACAACATTGGTCAGGGCACACATTTCGAGATATATAGCAGTAGATTCCGTTGGGCGAATCACTAGGGCACACTCATTTAGCCCAGGAGATGCGCAACCCCCAAGGGGATGACATCCAGAGCTACTAGGGTTCGATCGTCAGTCATCAGAAGCATCCTAGAGACCAGTGTGCTCTGTTTGGGACAGTTTCCAAGTGATTCTGTCGAGTATAGCCACAAAGGCGAGTTTTCCAATGTTTGCAGTAGTTGTCGTGAGTTTTCAGAACTGCATCTTTTCTTGATCTATTTGTGCATGTGAAGATATGCCTTCATCTTCTTATCAGAGGTATTTTATATTACTTTCTTGTATTCCAATGATGATCCATGAGATCTAGCTGACGAGTTTCATCTACTTTCAGCATATCATTGTATTTCTTGCTTTTACCTCATAATATATATGAATGAGATGGTGTTTGTTCCTTATTCTATATTCATCGTATATTTTGCTTAAACATTAATTGAATGAAACACACATATGAAAATCACCAAGCATGTTAAAACATTAATTCAAAAGCATCCAGAAATCCCCAGAGTATCAGATCAGACAATGGATTCGTCAGTTTAGCAATGTTTCCTAGACTAGTCGAGTTAGGAACATTACATTGTAGCTAATGAGGGATTACCACCAGTAGATGAAGGACACCTGATATTGATTCCAGAAGAGATCTTGTAGGTGAGATAAAAAATGTTAAGGAACAGGGACATCAAGGAATATCTGATCAAATGGAAGAATTTTCCAATAGAGGATGCCACTTGGGAAAGTGAACAGGTTCTCAAGCAGACAGATTCAGAATTGCTTGTGGGAAAGTAATTCCCAACAGGGGAGACTATAATGTTCCCCTCCTCTTGGTAGGGTTATTAAGAGACTTAGTATTATAGTTGTCCCCTCTAGACTATAGTCTCATGGATAAAGCAGACTAAGAGGCACAAAAATGGTCATGAAGGAGCTAAAATTTAAATTATTAAAGTGACTTTAGCAAAAAGGAAAATAAAAAGCTAATTGGCTAAGATGAGGAAATAAAGTGAATAACCTAAGAAGCCAATTAAATAATTTAAGTGAAAATTAGAAGATGAAGGTAGAAAAGGAGAGGAGGGCACCTCACTCCTCAATCATGTCATTTCTCATTTTGCATCTTTGAGCTCTGCATCTTAGACATTTTGAGGGTTTTCCTCAAGATTCCTATAGATAAGAAAAGAGGTGAAAGATTCCTCTATTTGTGATCCAATCTTGGTCAAGGTGGTGAAAGATCCCACCCTCACCATTCTACTCAATTTCAGATCAAGTTCAGAAGTGTAATGTTGAAGCAGGGCGCGGGTTTGGGGATTTTTTGCAGATACGGTGCACTGTTGGAGAAGAAAGAGTTTGATCTAACTAGGGAAAGGAAGATCTGAGGAAAAAATTATTCCAGGAGGATTTTCCATCATCAAAGTGCCTTTTCTCATCAGTTCTTGAGGGCTTTTCTCTGCATATTTATTATTCCTCTTACCTGGGCGAATTTCTGAAGGAGGGTGCATTATCTCTTGGTGATTTAGTGAGTTGGGGGGTTAGATCTCACATTACAGCTGAAGGATCTCATCGCTTGTGTTCCACATCCCCAGATCTAAATTTCTACAGTCATTCTCAAGGGTTTGGAGGCCAAATCTGAAGAGGCCGAGTTTCCTAGGATCTCTATAGCTAGTTGGTGCGCAACTCAGCCAGATTTGGGTGCTAGATTGAAGAAGAGAAATAAATTGATCTTGTCAAGACTTGCATGCTGCCATTGGAGGTCTGGGAGGACTCACAACTCTCTCTTTATTGTATCTTTGAGGCATCTTCAGCCATAGCTTCTATATTTCTTCTATATTTTCCAGATCTGTATATCTCTTGTATGGAGGTCAGCTTATATAACAAATAAAGGTCAGATCTAAAGTTTGTGTCTATTTCATTGTGTTATTCTCTTGTATATTTTTGTTTCATATATTGTTGTTCCATATCTATCTTCTATATTATATAAAACACTTAGAAGCAACTCAAGCGTAACTCTAGGTAAACAATCTGCAAAAATATTCAACAAACATCTCACAAAATAAGTATTAAACCCTTAAGTTCCTAGCAACTCTGCTTGTGAACTGTTATCCCCATTTTGTGGGATAAATAAGGAGATTATGTCTCGAGGCCCTTAGGTTACAGATATGGAATGTTGAGAAACTACATGACCAACAGTATCCACTTGCACAAATGGAGACCCTTCTCACCACCAAAAAGGTATTGATTTTCATATGGCATCCACCACACAAGCTGGCTTCCAAGAGGCACTAAGCCTTGATCCATGAAGTACAAGTCAGGTATTATGGGGAGTAAGAGGATTTACACCCCCAAGGAGGTAGTACCTCTAGCTCTTTCTTTTCTTGACTCCATTAACCCAATCATTAAAGGCACTAGTCATCCCTTGTTGCATTGGAGATATAAAATTGTTTCTTTGAGAAACGTGAAATTTCATGATTTTGAAGTTGTTCCTAGTGGAATCAAATATATGCTATAATTGTTTGCTTGAGCTACTAGGGAATTTCATTTATCCAAGTATTTATTGCTGTTGTTACAAATTTAACCTACAGCCATTAGGGCTGTAGAAAACCCTAAGCAAACTCTTCAATAACACATAATTTAACCGTTGAAAATTGCCTAAAATATGCCCACATAAACCCTAAGAAAACTCTTAAATAACTCATAATTTAACCATTGAAAATTGCCTAAAATTTGCCCACATAATCTACCAAGTACAATGCATATTTTGGCAAGTTTTGGGCAAGTTTTAGTGGTTAAATCTCTTGTTGTAATAACAAGTTTGTTACATCCATAAGGCTGATAAATATCACTGTAGTTAGCTTTTTATGATAGATAGTCGTTATCCTGCTGGAATTAGCCATTGGCATTAAGAGAAGTAGTAACGGTAAAATCTTGGAAGAAAGATAAGAATAATTAAAAGTAAATACTAGAGACTATATAAATATAGACTGAGCGGAGTTACCGTTAAATAAATTGATTGGAATTAAATAAATTAGTAAGGTAATAGGTGGTAGTAAGTAAAGATTAATTAAAAGAAGAATAAATATGAAAGAATTCAATGGATATAATAATACAAACTTCAATTGATATAATGATAAATTATTAAATTAAAGAGAATATTCAATAATATTTAAATAATAGGGTAAAAAGTTAAGGAAAGGTTGGAAAAGGGGGGGAAAAGTTTGGAAATCCGTAAAAATAATAATGAGGACGATTAATAATGTGTTAAAAGAAAGAGATAGAGATTAAGGCGAAGTAGAGTTAGGTTAGTGAAAGAGGAAAGGAGGGAAGATTAAGGGAGAGTAATAATGAAGTAATTAAGGAGAATTAATAACAAAATGGAGGTAAAGATTTGTGGAAAATGGGGGAAGAGGGTTAAATTAAAAATTCGTTGAAGAAGCCCGCACGGGTGTAGATGGATTGGCAAGTGTTGTGCAAATGGAAGGAAATTTGTAAAATGAAGTCTCATGTTCGATTCTCACCCGGACTTACTCGTGCGCCATTCTTGCGGGCTGGGTGGTTGCACCTGGGGTTATAGTGGTAGCCGCCTGGGGATCGACCCTGTGTCACGCGAGTACGAGAACCATGAGTTGCTGATTCCCCCAGGAAAAAAAAAAAATCATTGAAGAAGATTAATCAAGTAATAATAATTAAGGTGGGGTAGTATTAGGATAGAGTAAAGAGAAAAGAGTAAATTTTTCAATTAAGGGAGAGTAATAATTAAGTCATGAAAGATAGAGTAAAGGATTAAAGAGGGTTAATGATAGAAGAAAAGAGTGTAACAAGGAAAGGTAAAGTCAAAGGATATAAGGATGTGTGCTTATATTTCTTCCAATATTTTACCATTACTACTCCTCTTAATGCCAACGTCTAATTACAACTAGATAACGGCTATCTCCATTATACTATATTTAAATACCTCGACACTCTTTTACAACTTATCATCCTTTCATGTCCCTGATGATGGGTGGAGTGTCCAGTCGAAACATTGCACGTTTCAAAACTCCACACGGTTTTAAACCAGAAGTTTCGCTAGCATTATGACTAACTGTGAAAACCTACATTCACAGCATAAGATACATTTCATTGTTTGGCACTTTGGGTTGTTGCGAATGATAGACTATGAATGAACGTCATTTGGTATTGTCTTCACTTCTTTCAGTGAATCAAAGATTTAGAGAAGTTAAGACCGAGTTAACGTTGGTCCTTTCCTTCACCCTTTCTTACTCACAATGATAAGACTTAGTGCGACCATATGGGTTCCCCTCCTTAGGTTAGTGACCCTAGACTAGAAGTGCAGAGGCAGGGTTGTTGAGGTGACAGTGGGCAGCCTGCTTGTCCATGTCCTTAGGTTTTCCCCTTGGAGAGGTTGGACTTTTCCTCTAGGGAGAATCCAAGAGATAACATGGATCAGGGGTTGAATTGGATAATGAATCATGATTCTTTGAATTTATACTTTTTTCATTGTCTCACCTTGTTGGTCATCATTATCTTCTAGTCATGTTGTCACTCTTGGGAAAAGTTGTACTACTGGGAGGCCTTCATCGGGGCAACATGTCCATATCCCTTACCATGAATAAAATATTCCATCCATGACCTATCCATTGTCCTTTTCTTTGGACAAGTTGTTACATGTATCCCAAAAAGGTATGTGCTTCATAATACCATGAGAAGAAGGGGCCTAAAAGCGCACGCTTGATGCAACTTTATAAAAAAATGATATAAAAAGAGAAAAATCCCTAATTCAAAATGCGGGGAAAAGAAAATGTTGATGTTTGTACAACATCGGGAAAACATTCTCTTATATTAATAATTAATAATATAATTATTGATTATTAAATACTATATATAATAAGTAAATGATAATAATAAATAGTTATTGATTATCCAAGGGACACATCCTTTCATGGATGGTCACCATATGTTCTCTATATATGGACACTCATCATTGTAATAATATATCGATCATATCTCATATGAAGAAAAACAACATGGTATCAAAGCAGGACTAGGCTTGATAGTGTTGATGATTGCAGCTACGTGAGACATTCTCCATGACACAAACCTGAGAAAGAGCCCCTGAGAGGGTTTTGTGGTTCCTATCTGAGACAGATCTGGAATGTAGAGATGGCCTCCTCCTTATAGAGAGTTGAGAAGAACTCCAGATGATTCTCCTATGTAATGCAGTGGGAAAGAAGCTCTGTTGAGTGGACGTGCCTATGGACGAGCACAGGTGAACGTGATCCTAGTGGTTGAGCACTAGTGAAGAAGTGGTTCTTCTGTGTAATGCAGTGAG
>ML848627.1:24709-45447 GCA_009831015.1 Picea engelmannii | reverse complement strand
GAACCTTCTAAGAATTCCTCTTACATTTATTATATCTAATTACCCATTTATTATATCTAACTACCATAGTGGGCCTTATTTAATAATATAGTGGACCTAGTCCACCTTACATTGAATGACCTCCACTATTATCACTATGGGCCATATGCCCCCCCCCTCCACTACCCCTCTAGCTACCTTACACCTGTGGTGGTCATATCTCTGGGTATGCTACTGCCTAGAAGATCTTATGCACAGGGTATTTTTGTCCCTCTTTATTTAATGACTGCATAATCGTCGTTCAAAAATTTCATGCTTGCCAGACCTATAATTCCATGCTTGAGTGTTGAATATATTTTGTTATCTTCACTTTGGTTGGTTTGTGTTGTCTTGGTCTTGACTTCATGAGAGAACCGGAGCGAAGTGGGAGCAATAGAGACCCTAGGAAGCGATACAAAGGTATGTTACTTGTTCCTCCCTACTAGCTAATTCAATGGTCAAAACTTAGGGAAAGAGTCATGTCCTGTCCTGTTTTGTTCTAGATCCAGATGGATATGGGGAGATCTGTTAGTGTCTGCACCTACCGATTAGTCCAATAAAAAAATTGGTGACTCCACTGGGATCCTCCGGTAGGACTAAGTCCGGATCTCCTTGGAAATCCAACCTGGCATAAGCATAATCGTCGACCATCAACATCTGTGGTCACAACCAGTTGAAGAAGGTATCATCATACTTGATGATTGGTCCAGCTACATGCCGGGCCATGAGCCGACACCATATCAGCATTCTTGGATCCCTGGGAGCCGATAAATTCCACTCAACCTGTAGCCTCAGTAATGGAACCCTCTCGAGAAAGAAGGACACTAACAAAGATCCATACTCGAATTGTTTCAGGTCGCCTCATCTGCATTTGGTCAACTTCTTTTTCATACTACGAAGCACTGCATCTGCCCAGTTGAAAACCTGAGGTTCAGTACACTCTATGGCATACTGGAAGTAACTCTGTAACACCATGTGAGGAGCGGAACTCCCAGCCATCTGAGCTATGGTGAACAAGATAGTATGGAGGGTCAAATCTCGTACCCCCCAAATAGCTACTTTTCCTTTCTTCCTCTCTGCCTCGAGAACACAGTGTAAATGACAGTACTCACTCATGGACAGCCCACCACCTTTACTACCAGTCAGGCTCATGTGGTACCCATGTCGTGATAGTCCAGTCAAGAAGTAAATGTCCTCAATATCTAAGGACAATGTGTGGGCCCCTACATGGAATACCTGCTGATCAGGATCCCACATATGCACAAGGTACTCTAATAACCTGACTTGGGCCCTCATGCCCGGGATATGAAAGTACTTCAGAATACCATAGTTTCTCAAAGTAGAAATAGTGGGTGGATGATTTCCGTTAATGGCATTTTCTTCTTCATGCTCCCTTTCGCACCATTCAAGAACCATTTTGATGGCCAACTACCTGCATAATAAGCACAAGAAGAGGGTTAGTAACTCTATCCATGATTTGGTTCTTTTTCAATGAGTAAAACTTAAAAAAAAAGTATGCTTTGTAGTTCTCGTAGGTTCCCTTTAGGAACAGTGTGGGAACCTCGCAGTTTACTGTGGGCTCACCTGTGAGAATGACCCATTCTCGCAGGTCCCGTGTAGCCCACCTACGAGAATGGATGAGTGCAAGTAGGGCTCACAAAACCAACTCAAAAATGAGTTTTTTACCAATGAAAATGCAAAATAAAACCATGAAAGAGTAGAGGACAAAGATCCTACCTCACTATCATTGACGGCTCATCAAATGGATGCTTGTAACTCCCACAATTTGACGTCAAATTTTGAAGGTAAAAGAGGGGTTTTTGGGCTCAAATAGTGAAAAGTGAAAATGATATGGTAAAAATAGTTTTATTTCTTTATATTGACTTTTACCATGTTATTTAATTTTTAATAATTGTTTATTTATTAAAACCTAAACCCTAATTCCCTTTTGAGTGTAACTTTTGCAGGAATAACGACTCTGATGTTCATATACAGGGATGCAGACATAATTTTTCTTTTTCCATCGCATGTTTGGATTGTTTTTTATGGTTTTTGTATAAAACCTCGAGCTAGGTCTTTGTCTGTTCTCACACTCGAAAATACATGAGAACGCGATTGAGCATACTTTTATCACTTTTTCGGGCTCAACGAGGTTACACGAAAAAGGAACCCCCTTGAGTCCTCTTTAATCTCTTTTCAGACTCTCTAAACATGAAAAGATAGTCGAGCGACCTTGCTATTTTCATGCTCGATAAAGTATTTGAAGAAAGCATCTGGTGAGCGATAATTTATCTCTTTTTCGGTCTCATTAGACTACTTTAAGAAAAAGGAACTGAGAGAGTTCTCTTTTAAGTTTTTTTCCAGACTCTATAATCATGAAAAACCTTCGAGTTTTCTATCTCTGGACTCATTAAACAAACATTGACAGACCCGTAATGGGACTGAACCACTCCTTCTTAGGGTTCATTAAATATACTCTAAAGGACTTATCTGAAGGATAAGCTTATATCAACAAGCATATGTTATCCTCCTCAATCTTGCGTAAAAATAAAGAGGTACTCGCCAGAAATGGTGGGGGAAAATTTGGGAAAGGGATATGTTTTCATCTTCATATTGATTGGTAGTAAGTGTCTCTCTTGAACATGACACCCCCTATTCATCATTCGAAGCCGGTTTGGGAAATCCATTTGTCTCTCATTTGATTTTCTACAAGGTCATTCCCTGTGTCATCTTTGAGTCAATGCTGCCAAATCATTAGTCCTGTCATTCATATGTTCAAGAGAAGTTCATCTAAAACCTCTATTGAGTCAGCCATCTGCAGTTGTCCATTCTCTCTGTGTCGGCCTTCCCTGTGTCCGCTTCAACTTACATCATACTCTATTTCATCTTCAAAATCTGTTACTCATTTCATGTCATTGATGGGGGATACATCAAGGCCCTCCTGTGATATTTTTGTTCCGTTGAATTCAACTCATTATCTGGAATCAAGACTTAGAAATTATTTGGTACCTTGGAGCTTGCATTCCTCAATGGAAAATGTCCTTGCTTTCGATAGTGGGTTTACATCATTGACCCCTGATCGAAAGATTTTGTCGGATGTTCGACTTCAACTCATTCATTCACACTCGATGGATTGTACTAGAGTACCTTGGGAGTCATTGACATTAATGGTGATTTCCTTCGCACTTGTTAACGGTTTCATCAATGACCGGTAATCAAGTGGTTTCTACCATGTTCGACTTCGACACATGTAATCACATGGTTAGATTCGTACTTTTGGGCAACGAATTTGAAGACCCTGGATATCATTTTTTGGTCTAGGTTGCAATGGAGTATGTATAATTTGTGACACATAGATTTACTTTGTATTTCTCGTGGCTATGTCGTCTTAATTTGAAATTCCTTGCATATATCCACAGTGTATTCCTGGTGGCTATGCTATATTTTGATGGCATGGATCCATAGTGTATGATTGGTGGCCATGACCTATGTCTACAATATCATCTGTCTATGATATGAGTATGGGAATGCCTGTCTCAGAATTAATATATATGATATTCTGTAGATGCTTGGTTGTTCGCAGGTTTTCGATTATGTGTGCTCCTAGTTTTTGACACACACATGTAGCTTACAAATTCTTTCGGATGTCACTAGTTTCGGCCTCATACTTTGGGGGGAATTCTGTTACCCATGATTTTGGTCATCATGATGGTGTATTGATGATGGTGTACTCAGGCTCATAAGAACTTTTTCTAGAGAAAGTTGACATTCATCTCTTCTCAGAAAACACACTTTTGAAGAGAGTTCGCAGGTTGCTAATATACCAGGGTGTGAGAATGACCCATTCTCATAGGCTACCTTAAGCTAGTGTGTGAAATTCTCGCACTATGCTACATAGCTAGGGTGAAAACCTTCTCTAAAGCTTGGAAAATGATGAATTCTAGATGGTTCTAGAAGGGAATCTTCTAGAAGAATGGGTTGGCATTCGTATGGTTATCCTTGTACTAGAATCCCTGATATTGTGGGATCATTCTTATCCAAGTAACCATCTCATTCTCTCCTATATATTGATGGAATTCTCATGGAAAAGGTTAAGCAAGATTCATTGGAGAATTGATGAAAGGATTGTGTGAAGGAATTAGCTTGAACAGGAGCTTGGAGACTCTAGAAAGTCTATCAAGACGATTCGATCTTCTTCATACAAAGATTGAGCAAGTGTGTGTTGGAGCCAAGATTCATCGAAAGGAAGCTTTCGAAATCAAGGCGATCAGGTTGTAATCTTCTACTTTCAATTAATATGACACAGTGGCATGTCCCTTTCTCATAAAGCTATTCTCACTTTATTGTGTAATTCCTTGATCATACACATAAGTTGACTATTGAATATATTTTTCTATCTTCACTTTGGTTGGTTTTTGTTGTCTTGGTATTGACTTCATGAGAGCACCGGAGTGAAGTAGGAGCAACAGAGACCCTAGAAAGAGATACAAAGGTATGTTACTTGGTCCTCCCTACTAGCTAATTCAATGGTCAAAACGCAGGGAAAGAGTCATGTCTTGTCCTGTTTTGTTCTAGATCCAGGTGGATCTAGGGAGATCTATTAGTGTCTGCACCTACCGATTAGTATGATAACACTTTTTTCGAATGGTTGATGTCAATCCTTCTTCATGCTTGACCACTTGTTGGCAACTCTCCTCCCAAGGTTGACTTGCATACAAAACAAACAACAAACTACACATGCATTTTACCTATAGAATAATGGGTTAGATATTCAAACATATATTTATTGAACTATGAAGAACTCATATAGTGGGATGGGAAAAGAATTTCTTTATTATTAACTTTAATGAATCAACTTACAATGTTGAGACTGGCCACTGCTCCGTGAATCCTAATCCTGGGATCCTCTTCAAATGTCCTCCAACTTCTTTGCTTTGTATCTCTTCTTGCATAAGGATGTCTAAAGAAATTGGAATGTGCAATTGGGCAGAGTTTCTTTTCTCTTTTTCTCCTCCTCCAAATAGGACCCCTAACCCTTCTTTTATAGGCTAGAAGAAGTTAGGTATTTGGATGAACCCTCGGCCATGCATGGATGGGAGTTTCAGTTAACTCACCCAAGGCTGTGTGTTTCGTTAGCAACTTTCCTTTTTTCGTGATTTTGTCAGTCCACGCGGGCTGTTTTAGGTCAGCTAGTGTGTAGATGTGTCCAATAATGGAGTAGGGTGCATGGGATTTTATAAAAGAGGTTTTCTAAAGAGTTGTTCAACAGTTCTTTGGAAAAGAAGGGATCTGAGATGGCCTGATGCCAGGTAAGCATGTATGGTGCAAATTAGGGTTATAGCACTCCTCTGCACAGTTTCTCCTTCAGTATGTTCAACGATCCTTGGGGTTTTCCTTTGAGTCCAATATTTCCTCTAGTGTCCCCTCCTGGCACATCTCTTCCTAAATTCCACAGAATTCAGAAGTGCACTCTATGCACTGGCTTATAAAACCCACATTGTTATATCATGCAACCTCTTGCATGAAGCCACAAAGAACTAGACCTGGAATCAAAGAACCCAACATACAACAATTTCTGTCTGTAACCTGCAAATGCATACAAACATACATCGAGAGCATATCATAAGCACATAAAAACATTAATTCAATTACCCAAAATAACATGCAAGAAAAAATACTTTCTGTTTGTATTAATAAAAATGCCTCTTTACAAATATGCTCAAGCTCTGACTGCAATAGAGTCATGACTTCTTCTCTTCTCCCTATTTTCTCTATTCTTCCCCTTCTTCTTCTTTTTTTTTTTTTTTAAACAAAAAAAGGTCTCTTTACAAAAGGGGGCTCCTCGAGTGTTTCCCTCCATCCTCACCAACTCTCATTAATTACAATGAATTACATTGAATGGGCCATCTAATCCGAATTGGATCTAGATCCCCATAAACCTCTAAGACATTAAGGCAACACCAACTACAACATGCTCAAAGGAATGGCTTGGCTCTACCAGGCTTACAAACATTTAATATATTAAATTCAAATTTGAAACTTGAAAGTGAGAGAGTTGTGCCTCTCCCCTCCATTGAACATGTGTTGGGTGTGCTGATTGGCTGGTACTTGATGACGTTGGAGCGATGCTCCTGCATCATACTCCTCATCTACAAAAATCATGAGCTCCTTCTCATGAGCTTCTGAGCACCGCTATTGAAATCCACTTGGATCCTAAACAGTTATCTGGAGTTGTCCATCTGCTCCACTGCTTCACTGCTACTGCTACATCTATTTCCCTACTGCTATGGTAGGTTCTCCTCTGCTCAACTCCTCCTCACTGGTAGTTTTGGTTACTGACCTCAACATCAACCTCCTAATATTCTCAATCCCCTCATCCAACTGCTCCCATGGCTGGATTTCCTTTTGCAGAGTGCTTCATTGCACTTCTTCCCTGCAAATGGGTAGATCATCTCGATCCCCCAGACTATATTCTTCCTCCGTGGCCTCAACTTTCCACCCTGCTACAAAATTTATCTCTACAGTCTTATCTTCTTGACTGATCTGTTGTTCAGTCATCTACTCTGATATAATTTCTTCTATCATTTCTTCTTGTGCTGGTTGAATTCCATCTTCCTCCAACTGCTCCTCAGACTGGAATTCTCCTTCATCTTCTGCTGCATGCCTCGACACTGCAGTTATCATCTATTCAGCTCCCTGGTTGAAATTTTGGAGCAATTTCTTCGAATTCTCTTCTGCTAACATCTGCATGACTGTCTACTCATGGAATTCATCTACTGGCTCTGGATGGTTCAACCAATCCTCCATCATTTCTAACTCCTTCTCCCATGGAGTGAGTATCTTATCTTCATGCTCTTCTTCTGTTGTCAGCTTCAGTGTTGCAGGTGTCTTTGTTTTAGCTACCTAGCTGAAATCTTTGGGCCATTCTTCCGAATTCTCATCTTCTTCTCCTTTTTCTAGGGTATCTCCTAATGTCTACCCCAATTCTTCTTTCATGACAGTTTTTGCTAGCTGTCCTTCTTCCTCTTTTGCACCTTCATCCTATGCATCGACCTCCACTCAGTTGCTTGGTATGAATACTCTTATCCCTCCAATCATCAGAACGCTCTTCTAATCTTCCTTCTCTGTCATCACCTCTCACTAATTTGAGCTCACCTTTGAGTTCATGAGACTCTCGCGTGGCCTCATCTTCTCTCCCTTTCCCTCCTAGCAATATAGAGTTTCTCCTCTTTCTCTGCCCACCTAACAGTCTATGAGATTATCCAATCCCATCTCAGTGTCCTCCTGGAAATTTGAACTTTTAGCACCACCCTCTTGGAAGTATACAAGAACTTCACTTGATCTCTTTCTATTGCCCACCTGGAAATTTGAAAGTCCATCTCTGCCCACTTGGCAATCTATGAGATCTCTTCTCGATCTCTCCTCTTCATCATCACTGAGATTTCTCCCAGCTTCTGGTTCATAGGCATGAACCATCTCCTCTATGGCCCTGAGGATTTTCACATACCTCAACCACCTCCTCAACATCCTTTGTTGTCTTCTAGCCAACAATTTCATTACTAGCCACTTTACCTTTCTCTTCATGGGCCATTCATATAACCAATGTGTCTTTGCATCCTATTGCATTCGCAATGTAAGCTGCTCTATTCTTTCCCTCACCTCAGCGAGTTCCAGATCCATCTCTGGATTATTCTTCTACTTGCGGTCTTCCCTGTGACCACACCCATGGCCTTCAGTAGCCAACTTCATCCTCTGTCTGCCCACCTGGAAAACTTATGGATCACTCTATGCCTGAGAGTATCCCCATCTTCCTTTCGCCTGTAGGATACAAGTGGATTCAAGCACTGATACCACTTTGTCATGTATCAGATTATTTTTTTCCTTTCCTTCTACCTCCTTCTTCCTGTAGTATACATATAGATAATCAGGCTCTGATACCACTTCTGGCGTAGACCCCTGACCCTCAGGTCGATATCTGTGCAGGATCGATCTCCAAAATTGAGATAAGATGGAACAACTCAGTGGGTTCTCGCTAGAACCCAAATGATCCACAGGTCCTTCAGAAACCCCACCTATGCAGACAAGCATAAGGTGTGAGCTTCACCTTCTCCAAGCAACCACATCGCTATGACCTCAAGCCAAGCCAAATGGGCACCTTTCACATTTCGCTACTTTGAGGTTTTCAACGCAAAGTGTCCCAGCTCCTTGTCCTCAGAATTTCCAAAATCATGAACCTAAAAAGGGTCTAATGGCTCCTTGGATCCTCCCTTAAACCTTCTCCATGTTACCCGATTCTATGACCTGGTGCTATTCCTCCGAATGCTTTCAGGGTTTCGCGATATCACAAGTTGGGACTCCCTATCTCACGACTCCTTCACTCTTGAAATCTCTGTTTATGAAATGCCAAAAAAGGCTTAATGGATCTATCTCCTCCCTTATCCTCCATCCACATGACCACCACTCTGTGACCATGTGCTTAACGTCAAAGTCCTACTAGATTTCAAGATTCGGGGAATCGTGATGCAAGCATTCCTCCTTTCCCTTTCAAATCCCTGATCCTCGAAATGATGAAATCTCTCTACTGAGAGATCAATGGACCAATTCCTTATGGAATCGATGACCACGATCTAACTGGATCAATGAATCGAAATATTTCGGGCCTTTTCTCGAAACCTTGACTGCTTTCCATGTGTCCTCTTGTGGATGGTCACGATGCTTTCAGGATTTTGTCCAGTCCTCTCCTTTTCTTCTACAAGGGTTAAACCTCGTTCTACTCTTTCCAGATCTGATGGCTATCGGTCCTTTACATGATATCTGACGGTCATAATCTGATCTTTTGTGCACCTCCTAGGGACTAAATCCTGTGCATGTATCCTTGATCTAGTGGTTCTTAGGCCACTGTGCTCCAGATCCGATGACTGGCATGATTTCATGACCTCGACAATTGCAAGTATGGGGTGCTACCTTCTCTACTACTCCCAACCCCCGATTCTCAAATGTGTGGATATCCAAGGGTTTAAACCCCCTGCGCCTTTTCCTGATCCAATGGTTGTCAGGTATTAGCATTAGATATGATGGTTCATATCTATCCTCCTTGTGCTCTCTCCTCCTGTGTTCCTGGATGTAGATTCAACCATCCAGATCTTTCCTCCCAGTGTCGATCCAATGAAAATTGTGCTCCTCCTCCTGATCTTGCACCTCTTCCCTTCCCTTGGAAGAAATTCGATCCTCGAAGGTCTTAGCCTTCGATGCTTCCCTTTCTAGCCCAATTCCTTTGGGTCTTGTCTGCATTAGAGAAATTCTTCCCCTCCTAAACTTAGTCAACTCAAAAAACCTCGAAAGGTTTCTCGACCTTTCGCTCCTTTCTTTTGTTTTTCTATGCGCAAAGGCAATGTTCCTCCTGAGCTTCAGGACTTAGAATAAGTCCACCCTCACACACTCCTTCTACTGATGAGATTTCCTCAATCTCAGATCCAAATTATTTCTTAAAATGAAATGCTTCATGCCCTCTTGGCGTTCCTTTTCTCAATGCACACCTTACATAGCCCATAGAGCATTCAGTAACTCTGGTTGTCTTCAAACTCAACACTTCCCTTTCCTCAGCACTCAAAAGAGAGCTCTTCTCGGTGCATTATATGCACTCACCTAATGCCCTCTTGGCAGAGCTCTACAGAACTTGTAGTAGTTCTATCTTCCCCGAACTTGAAACAAAGTTCCTCCTATGTACTCCTTACACTCGCTCGATTCCCTCCTGGCAGAGCTCCTCAGAACCTCAGACATTCTGTCTTCCCTCTTTGTGCTCTCCTCTACACAGTCTCTCCTTTAGGATGTTCAACAATCCTACGGGTTTTCCTTTGAATCCAAGATTTCCTCTGGTGTGCCCTTCTGGCATGTCTCTACCTAAATTCTACAGAATTCAGAAGTGCACTCTATGCACTGGCTTACAAAACTCACAATGTTATTTCATGCAACCTCTTGCATGAAGCCACAAAGAACCATACCTAGAATCAAAGAACCCAATAGACAAAAATTTATTTATGTAACCTTCAAATGTGTACAAACATACATCTACAACACATCATAAGCACATAAAGACATTCATTCAATTACCCATAATAACATGCAGGAAAAATTTCTCTCTGTTTGTATTAATAAAAATGCCTCTTTACAAATGTGCTCAAGCTCTGACTGTAATAGAGTCATGGCTTCTTCTCTTCTTCCTATTTTCTCTATTCTTCCCCCCATTTTTTTTAAAAACAAAAAACAAAAGGAAGATCTCTTTACAAAAGGGGGCTCCTCGAGTGCTTCCCTCCATCCTCACCAACTCTCATTAATTACAATGAATTACATTGAATGGGCCATCTAATTCGAATTAGATCTAGATCCCCATAAACCTGTCAGCCATTAAGGCAACACCAACTACAACATGCTCGAAGGCATGGCTTCGGATCTACTAGACTTACAAACATTTAATACATTAAATTCAAATTTGAAATTTGAAAGTGAGAGAGCTGCGACTCTCCCCTCCATTGAATGCGTGCTGGGTGTGCTGGCTAGTTGGCACTTGATGACATTGGAGTGATTCTCCTGCAACAATCATGATACTGACCAATGTCCCTCCCTACCAGGTGTAAAAGCATCAATGCAGGCAACTAATGAGGAAGCATAGGCTATCTATTTAATAACACAGAGAAGACAATGGAAACCACGAGGTCAAGGTACATATCCTCAATTCTCTCTTGCATCACTCAATTCTTGGAATAATGTGAACAATCAACTTCAGTATGGTCAGATGAATTCCCCCCCTTCAAATCATATGTCACCTCCTTATCAGGATCCCAATGCATGGGTATCTATGCCCCAACAATAGAATCATCCTGGGAAATGGAACCCATATTGGAGAATCCCTCAACAACATCTTACTTATCAAAACCCTCACCAACAAAAACCCTATAAACAACAGTTCCAACCCCAATATCAGTAGCAACAACTTTAGTTACCTCCTTATTCCCTAAAGAACAATCCTCCCTTATGGCCTTAGATGCTTGTGCAACCTAACCCAAATACAAATAATAAGGCCATTCAGAATATTGATACACACAATGCGCCAGTTCTATATATTATCCCTATGCCTTGTGATGAGATAAAATTAAGATCAGGGAGAATAGTCGAGCCAATAATTGAAGATTCTCCATATTCATAATCCGACAAGGAATCGAGGGAAAATCCATATGTTGATATAGAGGAGATTGATGACCCTAGCATAAATTAACAGAACCCCCATTCCTTGAAAGATTAAAAATTATCAAAACTGTGGAATTACCATCCTTCAATCTCTTAGGAGAGTTGCAAAATTTGCATGTTAAAATTCCACTATTGCAAGCGATTAGGGATGTCCCTATTTATGCGAAGACTGTGAGATACCTTTGTATCAAAAATCCTAGAAGGAAACCTAGGGACCCCCTCATAGTACACATAGTGGGAGAATTGTTTGAACTTATGTTAGGCAAAACCCCACCTATTAAATATGGCAACCCAGGAAACCCTACAGTCACTATCAAAATTGGACATACATTTATTCCCAATGTGTTAGTTTATTTAGGGGCATAAATTACCATTATTCCAATAGAGACGACACAATTTCTACAACTCAGAATGCAAGTCTGAACTACTCCTACTATTTTAGAATTAGTTGATTGTTCTACTATCAAACTGGAAGGAGTAATCAATGATCTAGTTATTTCAGTTGATTCATGAGAGTATCCTGCTGATTTTTTCATATTGCAACCTAAAACTCGTCTCGGGGGCCACCCTATAATTCTAGGAATACCATGGTTAGCTACAACTGATGCTTTCATTGGTAGTAGATCTGGTTCAATGACCATATTTGATGGTTATGATACTAAAAAAATTACCCTTTATCTTCATGCTATGCCCAATGTGGAACTCGGAAATTATTTATGGACGAACCTTGAGGATGAAAGCGCTCTGCCTGTGCTAACCATAGGAAAAGCCCTGAGTTTCAAATATGAGATAGAGGATGAGCTAATCAATATATTTATCAGTGACCCCTCTATTGTTACACAAAACACATACCACCGATTGAGTAGAATATTTGACCCTACTTCCCAGGAAGGAGTGATCCCAGAGATGTTCTATGAAACTGTTGTAAATCAAGTTAATTCAATTGTAACAACAGATACTGAAACAATTGAATTATTTCCTAAAGTCAGTTCTAAGAGCATCATTGTAGAAATCAAACCTGGAAAAATCTTGAACATCAATCCTGGTTTATCTTCTATTGAAACTAGACGTTTGATGAAGTTATTGATTAAACGTAAAGAGGCATTTTCCTGGGATTAAATGGATATGAAAGGAATTTCCTCTAAACTATGAACCCACCATATATACATTAAGGAATAATGTTGATCCATTTTCCAACCCCAAAGGAGAATGAACCCTAATATTAAAGAGATTGTTAAGGAAGAACTCCAGAAACTTCTTAATGCATGATTCATCTACCTTATATCAAATAGAGAGTGGGTTTCACCCTTAGTTATTGTGCCTAAAAATAATGGTAAATGGAGAGTATGTTTGGACTATAGAGCCGTGAATAAGGCCAGGAAGAAGGATCATTTCCCTCTGCCATTTATTGATTAGGTTCTAGACAACCTATCTGGGAAATTTTTTTTCTCTTTCCTATATGGATTTAGTGGCAATAACCATATAGCAATTGCTCCACAAGACCAAGATAAGAACACCTTTACCAGCCCTTGGGGTACATTTTCCTACAAGGTTCCCCCATTTGGCTTGTGTAATGCACCACTCACTTTCCAGAGAGTTGTAATTGTTATTTTCTCTGATATGGTGAATGACTGTATGGAAATATTCATGGATGACTTTACACCTTATGGTACTGATTTCACTGAAGCTTTAGATAATTTGGAAAAAGTACTAAAAATATGTATACAGTCTCATCTTTCTCTAAGTACATAAAAGTGTCATATGATGATGAGTTAAGGTATGGTTCTAGGAAACTTCATTTCTTATGCAGGAATTCAGGTAGACCCAGCCAAAATCTAGGTAATTTTGGACATTCCAACTTCATCAACTTAGAAAGAGGTAAGAATCTTTATAGGGCATGCTGGATATTACAGGAGATTCATTAAAAAAAAATCCAAGCTTGCCTCTCCCTTATTTTTTCTATTAACAAAATATGTTCACTTTAGTTGGACTAACAATTGCGAATTTTCTTTACAGATATGAAACATAAATTGTCCACAACTCCCAATTTGAGAGGGCCCAATTGGGCTCTGCGATTTCACATTTCTTCAAATTCCTTAGATACCGCAATTGGTGTAGTGCTAGGGAAACAAGAGGAAAAATATCTCTATTCTATCTATTATATCGACAAGAACATGGCTCCTTCTAAGTTAAAATATACAGTTATAGAAAAATAATTTTTGGCAGTAGTTTATGCTATCAATAAATTCAGGCATTATCTCACTGGTTATTCTAATTTTATTCATACCGATCATTCAAAAATTAAATACTTGATGAATAAACCTATTACTAATGCCTGAGTAACAAGATGGTTGTGATCACTACAAGAATTTGACATCACTATAGTAGATAGAACAGGAAAAGAAAATGTACTTTCTGATTTTCTCTCAAGATTGAATATAAATGATGATAATTCACCTATAGAAGATTCCTTTCCAGATGGAAAATTCTTTTCAGTATCTTCTCACTCACCTTGGTATGTAGACATTTCTAATTATTTGGTTGCAGGGAAGGTACCTTGACATCTATCTCCCCGAGAAAGAAGGAAGATTATTTAGAAGAGTGCTTGGTATAGTTGGATAGGGGGATATCTTTTATACACAGGCCTAGATCAACAAATCATGAAATGTTTGAGAGATGATGAAGTTTATGATATTATTAAAGCTTTCCATGATGGCCCTTGTGGGGGTCATTTTTCTGATAAAAGGACTGGGAATAAAATTTTGAGGATGGGCTATTTTTGGCCCACAATATTTCAAGATGAAAGGAAGTATGTCCAAACCTGTGACAATTGCCAACGAATGGGTCATCCTAATCATAGGGTTGAGATGCCTCTCTAGCCTCAAGTGGTGTTAGATCCTTTTGAGAGACCAGCCATATAATTTATAGGTCCCATTAACCCACCTTCTAATTAGAAAGTATATATATTGGTCTACACATATTACATGACCAAGTGGGTAGAGGCAAAAGCACTCATTAGGGCCTCAGAAGAAGCTATCTTAGAATTTTTGTTTGAAGATATCTTTGTTAGGTTTGGAGTTCCCAGAGAGTTAGTAACTAATGGGGGGCCACCTTTCACATCACATAAGTTTGAATCCCTACTCAGTAAATATCATGTTTTGCATAGAACACCTTCTCCATAACATCCCCAAGGTAATGGGCAGGTGGAAAGTACAAACAAACTCATAGAAGATATTCTTACTAAGACAATGAGGGAACATTGTAGGGATTGGTCTAACATATTGCATGAAGCTCTATGGGATTATAGAACCACTAGGAGGAACACAACTGGTTTTTCTCCTTATGAACTAGTATATGTGAAGAGCCCTATTTTTCCCATTGAGTTCGAGATCAAGACCCTAAGAACTACATCAAAAATCAGTCTAGACTTGACTATGACACAGAAGGCCAGACTGCAGCAGCTAAATGAGCTGGATGAAAATCATTTGGATGCTATTCATCAAACCATAGTGATTCAACAACAAAGAATCAAGTGGTATGACCGAGTCATCAAGAAGAAGTTATTCAAAAAGGGAGATCGAGATATGTTGTATGATTCACGTTTTAAAGAATTTCAGGGTAAGCTGTGTACAAGATGGTTGGGACCTTACGAGGTAGACATTTTATTTCCCAATGGGACAGATAAATTGATCACTATTGATGGATCCAATACACGGTTACTTGCAAATGGTCATCGCTTGCATCTGTATCAACGTCCACTTTCCAAGGAAGAATTTAAATCCAGATGTACATTTGATACAGATTATCGATTTTTAAAGGGAAAAGAGCTTTCTCCTTCCCCTCTAAACCTTATAACTTTTTTCTTTTCAATAAAATCTTGTATATAAATAAACTCTGCAAATTTGAATTTTTCTATTTTTGCTTAAAATTTTTATGCTTCTTTAATAAATTCAGCCTAGAAGGGTATCAGAAAGTTACTTGTGTGCAGATGAAATGATGAACAACAAGGTATATTAAAATGAAAGGATCCAAAGGATTAGTTTTTGGAAGCTTTAAAAACTTCCTAAAAACTAAGGGATTCTATGTTTGGCTGGGTTACATGTTGTTTCACCTCTTTCCGACAAAATGGTCACTTTAGATGTTGCTACACCATTCTCCTGACTATTTTGCCTTACATGTTGTTACACTCTTTTTCGAAAAATTGGTTGATTTACATGTTGCTACACCTAATTCCACCATTTTGACCAAAATACATGTTGATACACCTACCGTTGTTATTCCTTTTCTCTATTTTACATGTCGCTTCACCCATTTTTTCATTTATGCCATTTTTCCATGTTGATACTCCATTAATCTTTCCCACTTTGCTATCTTTCCATGTTGAAACACTGTTGTTTTGTCATTTTCGCTGCTATCTTTTCCGCCGTCTCAGTCAGAAAATGTCGCTTCATCATTACTTGACTCCACATCCATGGATTTCCAACTAGTCAAGCAAGGAAGGGACTCCACCTATGATCCACTTGTCATATCATCATTTCTCATGTTCCATATCCATCTCTCATCATTACAACTATTCCACATGGATCAGATGGCGGTTGGATAATGCATTTATTATGAAAAATAAGTTTGTGCAGTAAGTTATGAGGTACGTTACTAATCCTATGTGTCAAAGTGATGTAGATATGGAAGCAAGCTTTAATTCTTACCTGTCGGTTGTCCTAAATTCATTGTACCATGAGCCAATCAGATTAGTTTGGGGGGGGGATATACATCATCAAAATCCCATTTTATATTCACCTCCGCCACCTTTCAACATCACCGAGCCAACGTTCATTTCATATACATAGCAAATTCAGGGATGGACGAAAAAAACATACCTCTAACCAAATGGACTTAAAAAATGCAAGCTTGGTCGAGCAGTTCCTTCCATGCCTGAATCTTGAAGCTTAACCACAACAAAAACCAAATGAACACTACCATGCTAAGGTGACATCCAGTGGGAGAAGTATGGAGTGATGTGCATTTACTGCATGTCACTTCCACCCTCCCTCTCATTCAATGACATAGTACATGACAACCATCCAACCATTAATACATCCATCAAAATTTGCATACATTTATTGCCAATTGTGCCACCCGATCCATAATAACCATTTCCCAAAAACCATACTATAACATATATCACATGCGCCCCATATAACTCAATAAAATCCCATAGACACTAACATTTCTAGTTAGGACTAACATCAATTTCTTTAATTTCAAATGAATATAGTATAGCATAGAATAACATAGTTTAGTTCCTTCTTCTTGTATTTTTTCCCTTATTGCTCTTGTTTCTTGTTATAACTAACATATGTCTTATGCAGGTGTAACGGGTAATAAATCATGGCACCAATAGAAATGTAATAACAGTGAATATAAGTCATTCATACATGCAATTTAGAGTTTAGAGAAACAAAACCAACACATAAAATCCATTATCCATCTTCCATTATGACGTAAATAGAACCAATATTTCATCATCAATCATGTAGAACCTTGTAAGTTGTGTCAAACAGTAGCATAAATATCAAATAAGAACCTTATATGATCCTCCAATCTACAAGGGGGTCCCACCTACTAGTATTATATATATCATTAGCTTATAAATAATAGGCTTTAGCCATACTTTGTGAGCGAAATCCTTGTTGCGATTTTTATCGTCAATAAACTGACGACTCCACAGGGAATTTTTTTTCCAACAGATTAAGAACTCAGAACAGATGGTTTTGTAGACCAAGAACAACAAATCAAGAAGATATAACCAGAATGATTATGCCACAAAGCAAAGTGAGCGGATTTAATGGAAAAATGACCAGGAATTTGGGAATAACTCATGAAAAATGTTAAGTATGAGGGGGTTTATTACTATATGCATAATCATTCAACCATAATTTTATCTTACTTCAAGGAGAAAAATTTATGGACTTGATCTTTTTAATTCTCAAATGGATGAAGAAATGGAAAGAAAAAGTGGGAGATAACCAAATTATTTATAGGACAACAGTGAAAGAAGATAACAAATTCAAGTTAATTTCAGGGGGAAACATCGTAGCAATTGTGTAAGCTTGATTGTTATTGACTAAAAATACCTTGTAGGAGTGTCACTGTGGCATAACTAATCCAACATATTATTCTTGACCAAAATCAACTAAAATATTAAAAGAAATAAAAGTCATGACAGAAATGAGATTACAAAATTTAAAACAACAGAATGTAAAAGAAGTAGGAAGCTATTAAAGGAAAACATAAATCAAACTACTGTAAAAGTAGAAATGAAAAAATAGTGGAAAAATGAAAGCAGAACTAGACTACTAATATACAAAAAATCTAAACAAGGTTAAAACTTTTCAAGTTGGTTCCACGTAATGTTTCAAGTGGGAACTGTTAGTGTTGTAGGAAAACAATCACTCATGTAAGTCCTTTAGAATTAAGAGTTAGTACCCAGGACAAAAGCAATCTTGAAAGGACCCAACCATAATTTTTGAAAATTTGAGACAATTGATATTCCTTTAGAATACACGATTAGATCATCGAGATAAACATGAATAACCTTATGAATCAAATCATCGAAAGTTATTTGTATCTATATTTTAAAAGTGGTACTTGTAATAGATAATCTAGAAGGAATATGTTCGTAAGTTAAGGTACCCCAATTAGTAATAAGAGTGTTTTTTTATGAATCTTCCCTTTTCATCTTGATTTGACTATAACCAGAAAAAACTGTCAAGCAAGGGCATCATCTATGACCTTGCAACTTGTTGTAGAATCATTTCCAAGTTAGTGAGAGGAAAGTGATCTTTCATAATAGTTTGATTGAATGTGCGAAAATCAATGCAAAATATAATATGATCTGTGACTTTCTGAACAGGAACCAATTTGGAAACCCATTTAGGGTACTTGACTAGAAAGATGATTCCATCCTTCAAGAATTTTTTCAACTCCCTTGTAATAGTTGCTTCCAATGAAGGGTTGATAGGTTTTTTTTTTTTCCTAATTGGTTTTTATGCCTTACCATGAATATCCTCATAATACCAAGCAAAAAAATCTTGAAATTTTCCAAGTATCTTGGAAAACTTCATTTCCTCTTCATCAAAACATTGGGAACCTATTTTACCCATTTTTGGAGACTCGGGTGTCCTGATGTTAAAGGAGATGATTTTTCCCACCTTCCTTTTGAATCCTCTTCTTTCTAAATCTCTTTATTTCCTACATCACTTGATGAAAATGAACTCTCTAGGGGAGTCAAGCCTTTAGGAATCTTGTTATATTCTATGGATATAATTTATTTGGGATTATAAGGTTCATTTTGAATTAAATTACAAATGATCTCATCACTAGGGAAGACCTACCAAGATTTTATTTTGTCAGGGATATGTGGATGATATCGAGATTGAAAAGTAAAATCAGTTATGTGTGGCAGAAGTTGTTGATTAGGAGAGGCTACGAAAAATAGCTAATCGATCAACCATTGTGTTCAATTCCCTCTTAACATGAGTGATGTTGAAATATAATAGGTTCAAGATAAGTTCCCACACAATTTGGGTGTATCGTTCAATCAACTTGTTTCTAGGAGAGCATATCTTACGTACAAGGTTCACAGCAAGATCAGAATATCCAAAAAATGAAAGGTGACCACAACCAAGATTATAGGCGTTTTCAATGCATAATAATAAATCTTAGAATTTAGTGGCATTATTTGTGTAAGCAAAATCCAACCCGTAAGAAAAGTTATGAATTTTCCCCACACGAGAGTACAAGATTATGCCAGCTCCATTACCTTCACTAGAGCATGAACCATGAATGTGTGTGTGCCATATACCATCATCTAAATCAATCTATTCCAAGGGAATGTTATCCTCCTCAACAAATATGGAATACACCCATAGGTCCTCTTCGATATAGTTTACATTAGGTTGTGGGACACTTTGTATGTAAGGTGAAATCCTTCCCTCTCTAAGGACTATAATGTTTTTACCATTACGAGGAACTGTTGGGCCTTGGTTATGGATTAAGGAATAAATCGAAGAAAAAGGAAGAAAAAAAATGAAGTACGAACTGTGTAGAAAGCACATTGATTGAGAATGGATCAAAGTGGCCAAAGGAGCGGAAAAGAAGGAACAAAGTAAGAGAAAACCATTCATTGAACGAGAATATCGAGGAAGACAAATCAGCAGGGAATATGGATTGTGGATAACTCAGAAAGAATAAAAATCCACCAATGGATGCTTTGTAGCACCTTGCAGGAAGGAATGAAAGACAGTTGGCGAAGCCCAAAAAAGTGGGTCAAGTTGACATAGGGTTTTAGACACCTAGGGTTTTGGAATTTAGGGCTTTGGCACCTATACTTCGATATAAGGTTGTGTGAAATTCATTTTAATATATACATAAGGACCTAGATGAGAGAAGGGGGTTGGTCGTTTGTTGTTCGATCTAGGTTGTTGTTTTTCATTGTGGGTAAGAGAGTGATTGTTGTTGTGGCACATGAGAAGTATTGAGTGTAAGATTGTTCTGGATTGTAATATCTTTAGCTAGGTGCGAATATCAAACCTGTATCTGGGTGCATAGGGAGGGAAGATGCCAAGGTTAGGTGTTCTTGTGTTTATCACATTGAATCCAAATAAGTCTCTTAGCGAAGAAGGTGAGATTGAGTAGACCATGATGATTTCCATGACGTATATGATACTGCTATCAAACGTAAGGTCTTTGGAAGGACCCTGACAAGAGATAGAAATCTGCAAGCTAAGTGCACAGATAGAACTGTATGTTTCCATCTTAATATATCAAGAAACACAGTTCTGTGGACGTATCCCCAGGGAGGGGGTGAACCACGTATATCTTGTTGTTTTTTCTGGTTGATGTTGTATTCTTTATTGTCTGTCATACAGTTATTTCTTTGTTGTGTTAGATCCGAGATATAACTGTGCAAAGTAGGTTTAAGATGGTAAAGAAAAACTAGATCTACGTGTGTTGTTCTTTTAGATTCACTTGCATTTCTTCTGGTTGTAGATGTTAATTTTCAAAATCCCACCCAGTTTCAGTCTCACTGAATTTTCTACCAAATTTAAATGCCAAACTCAGTTTCAGCACTATTTCAGCATATGCTACAGCGGTGTTTCAGCATCTGCTCATAGTGGTGTTTCAGCATCAGCATATGCTACAGCCTGGTGTTTCAGCATCTTCTCACAGTGGTGTTTCAGCATCAGCATATGCTACAGCCTGGTGTTTCAGCATATACTCAGCACTGTGTTTCAGCATATACTACAACGGTGTTTCAACATAAGCTACAATGGTGTTTCAGCATCTAAAAACTTAACAGAAAATAAATTTCTGAACAAAAAATAAATTTCAGAATTGAAACATGAGGATTATGAACATTGTTTTCAACGCAGAAATTAAATATCAGCAATATGCAAAACTCAGAAAATATTAGA
>WSFP011359163.1:0-33576 GCA_009831015.1 Picea engelmannii | reverse complement strand
GCAATGGGGATTTAATCCAATAATAATAAGAATGCTCTTCGCAGTTACATTATTTCAACAAGATCGTCGCGGTGCTTACTTTACTTCTTAGTCGCAGGGTTGATAGGTTTCGAGCGACGTCCAGTTGAAGGGGAAGCTTGCAGTCCCCTAGTTGACAATGCTTGTACTCCCTTGGACATAGCTTTATCAGCCATAAACTTCTTCATAACTTCTTCAACAGACTTCTCTAGCTTAGTGCACTTGGTCGACATTCTCACTGTTAACAAATAATTTGGGGTAGGTGAATGGGTAGTGGGGTAAACAAAAGATGGCAAGTTCTAGGTTCTGAAATATCAGTTCAACACACAATCAGTTCTCAGATAATCACAGGAGGCAAAAAGTGGTCCTGGCGTGGTGATCACGGGTTAAATAAGAAAGCGTCGTAACAGATTCTTCCAACGGGCGATATTATCCCAAACGCAGTCTCTTCGCCAAAAATGTGCTTCCTATCCATTCTGGAGCGTCGTTCTAATAGACGGGGTGCCTCCAATGGTCACATAGCTTCACCAGGGTGAAGTCCCCTTGTGCGTGGTTCTGCTATTTCAGAGAGGTTCAGAGCCTGCAAGCCTGCCTCCTGTGAAGTTCCAATTTGTGAAATCTTCCATCCATTCTTTATAACTTCTTGTATATTTTCCAACTTATCCTTCTTCTTACCGAGCTCCCTTGCCTTCTTTCCTGTGATTTGAGTCTCTCTAACTGTTTCTAGATTTCTCTTTCCATTCTTATTCTTATCTTCTCCTAGCGAAGTGACTTCGCACTGTTGCTCTGTTATCAAAGGGTTTGAAGTTAATATCCCTTCTCTTACTATTTCTTGGGTGGATTTACTTTCTTCTCGCATGGATAGGTCCTTCAAACCTTCTTGTGTTCTTTCAACCCCGACAACTAATTCTCTTGCCTTCTTCTTCTTTGGCTCAACTTCTCGTTCTTCTATCAGTTGATCTATTTTTCTAGCTATGATATCCCTTAGTTATTTCTTTTTCTTTTATGTAGCTTCTTCCTCTGATCTGATCTTTCTTGATCCAAGTCTTACCTAGCAAGAGGGGGAAAGGGGCATTGTTCTCAACAAACCTAATAACTTCAAATTCTTCTTGAGTCGATGTTCCATGGATGATAACAGGTACATTAACAATTCTTCCACATAGGGTTATCATCTTTCCTTTAAACAAGCCTATTCTTCCCAATGAAGGTATCATAGTAGGTTTTCCCAAAATTTCCCAAGTGATTTCTGTCATAACATTCACTTGTGTTTCCTCATCCAAGACACGGTCTATGTCGAAGTCTCCTATTTTTGTACTTATGCGCCATTTTTATTTCAAGATCTCTGGTAAATTGACATCTTTTTTATCATTCATTGCTTATTTTAACTGTACTAACATAGTCTGAGCTTTGTTTGATTCTTTCTCTTGATGATTCTTTAACATGCTCTTATTCTCTTGACTCATGTTCATTCTTTCAACTTTAGCAATAATCCTTGGGAAATCCTCAACCTCATGACCAACAATTTTACAACAAAGACAAATAGGACCTATACCAGGGCATTCCTTAACAAGATGTCCCAGTCCTCTGTACTTATAACATAGTGGCAATCCTCTCTTCCTCTTGTAAGTTCCCCAAGCTCTCCTATATTGTGCACTAGGATCACAGTGTTGAGCCTGTAATCTGCAAAAATTCTTTCTAGGTTCCTACATCCAATTATTAGTCCAAAAATTCTTTCTATGCATAGGAATAACATATCTTTCTTCATTTCTATTAGCCTTACTTAGATCAAATCTTTCTTCTAATTGTACTCTAGCTTTCAGACTAGGAACAAATCTATCAAACATACCTAGATTCATGCTTCTGAAACAAAAAAAATCACTTATCTTATTCTATCACAGCACAAAGATTCACCTCTTTCAAGATCTTACCTCTTTTCTTCAGATCGGGTTTCTTTCTTAGCACAGAGCTTCACAAGTCAAGTAGAGTATTGTGCACTACAATAGTAGATCTACGCACAAATCTTCTCTTTTCTTTACTTTAGTTCCCAACAATCATAGTTTCAGGTCTCGACAATCGAACCATTTGTTGGCACAGGGGTAGAACCAAGGTTCAATGATTCGACAACGCACCAACAAAATCCTAACTACCGGCCCTTTCAATAACACCTATGAAGTAGGTGAAGTCTCACCCAAGGTAGAGGCAGGGGGGTTACATGAATTAGGTGTATGTAACCAAGCTGGGACACAAATATGTGATTACAACACTTCGTAGGGTATTTAGGAACAACTTATATTAATTCATTAGATTTATTCACATCGTAGATCAAACCCTAAGTGCATATCAACACAACAATAATGAAAAAATACACTTTGCACTTAACATCATAAGTCATATGTGACATATTCAACATATACAAAGAATTAAACATCCATATATCTATCTATCATTCATAACATTCAATGCACTAGGAAGATTCACAGTATAAACACTATAGCACAAATCAAACCATCAACACGAGATATACGTGGTTCACCCTAGTTTGGGTCTACGTCCACCAACAACTTCTTTGTCTTTATTAGGCTTCAATATCTTACATCCATCCTCTCCTATGCACTAAGCCACAGAGCCAAGCTTCGCACCAGACACGTGATATGTGCACTAAGTACCTAGATCCACCTTCCCAAAACCGGGTCAAGGCACAAATACAACTCCTCTATTATGCACAAAGCCTTACATACACAGTCTGTTGCACTAATAAACCCAAAACTACTTGCCTCTTGCACATAGCTACTTCCTCCTATCCCCATTCCCTTTTTCTACATTATATACTTTTACATTTACAAAAAGGCCTAATCATGGGTAAACCCATGGGCCGACATCCCATAACCCATTACAAAACACTAATGAACCCCATGTTGGGTCCATAAGGACCACAAAACAAGTGATATCCGTGATCTCAGCTCCTCCTGGGCGCTCCTTCTTCAATCACTGCGTCGAATTCCAAAAAGTGGTCAAACTTGACCAATGTTTCCTCAAAATTTGGTCGAGGGACAACATGTGGCTATGCTACTTGTTACATGTTTTGTTTGATCATGAGATGGCCATGTGACCATGCTACTTGAGACATGATCTATTTGATCATGATATATCCTATGTGGATTTGGTGATGCTACTTGTAGACTGGTCTGCAAGACCATGTGAGTCTTTCCCATACCATGTGAGATGGATGTATATGTTTGCGACTATTACATGAAGAGAATCTTAGTTAATACCTCCCTAGATAAGAGGGAGTGTTTATGTTTTGGTAGCTGCGGGAGGTATTAACCTCCAAGTGTAACCTTTGTACTTAGAATATAATATTCCAAAATTAAGAGAACCATTAAACATATGTGTTAAAACCCTATAAGAGAAGTCGTCCCAAGGAGAATAATAATAAAGAAATAGAAAACGACAGAAAGAGAATTCATCCTTGCCAGAAAAAGTCAAAGTAAATTACATTTTCCAGAAAAGATAGGTCGACCCTATGGGAAAAGTTCATGGGAAGAATAAGTGTAAATAAGGTGATGCCTTAGCTCATTTGCACACTCTCTCACACACTCAGAAATTATGCACAAGTCTAAGGAGGTGCAACAGTAGTAGCTAGGGTGAAAGTATAAGGAACAACAATGGCAGCTAGGGTGTAAGTCTTTCTAGTATCTTCTTCTTGTGAACTTCTCTTGGTAAAGGTATGCATTATTGTTATTGTGTTGCTACTGCAACGATGGTGTTTCTGGTTAGTGTTTTTCTATTGGTTCTAGTGTGGACTTGTTGGAATCATTCTATCTAAGAAAAGGTTATCATGCTTGGCAGTGGCATATGTGAATGCTTATGGCTGGGTGATAATGATGTGACATTGTCTATGGTTAAACAGGAATACCAAAATTTTAACACACATAAGGAAGAATTTAATCATTGAACTCATACTAATATCTTTACACCATAATGACAATTACATCGGGGAATTTTCTATTACTTCATAGAGTTAAAAATCCTTTGGTTTAGTGATCCAGATTGGATCATTATATTATTTTTCATCTATATTGATTATTTTAGAGTGGAAAAAAATGGAGTAATTAGCTTGAAGGGCCATTTTAATGGTAGGTCCTAGTATGGAAAATTGGGGTTTGAAACCTTCTGGAGCCATTTTGAGGCATCAAACTATTGGACAGTTGGTTTGGACGATTGATTGTCATTGATGTCAACCCTTGGAGAGTGATATTGGAGATTGGTGTCAACCCTTAGAGATTTATTTCAACCCTTGGATAAGTACATAATCCCTAGATATGTGGACAATATTGTTGGACAATTGGTTATCATCTATATGATCAAGATTGATGATGAGTTAGTTGGGTACATTTGATATAGTTTACATATATCCCTATAGGTGTGGTTATGGGACCCAAGGTTGATTGGGGAATAATGTCATGAAGGAAAATTAAATTACATGTAAGACTATCATAGATGGATAGTACACGCTGTGCCATTTCCGACGATATGTGGTATGCCACATGGATCCTCATGGTTAGGGAGATATGGCCTTGTAAATTTGGAAGCCTCAAAGAGTGGAAAAGAAGCCCCTAGTTTGATATAAGTCTTGGTCAAAGGGGTAAAGTTGTTGTAATAAGAAAACCATAGAATTCCTAAATTAAGGAAAGGAGTTATCTAGCACAAGTATACATATAACTTAAGGAGTCATTCACAAGCACACTCACACACTTATTCATTGCTTATATTTATTGTGATCTAGTGATGTTTTGGTAAGGTTGTAGCGTTATTTTCCGAGGTAGAAAAGAAGGGTCGATGACAAAAATATCAGAGTTTTAGAAAAAACCTAGTTTCATAGGTATACACGAGTTGCAAGCCTATAAGGGAGTGTGCGTATGCAGGATGCAATGTAGAAAAGGGCATACATACACAGGATGTAGAAGGAGAAGTCATGTACATGTGTAAAGCTCATGAAAATTTGAGATAACATGTTGGTACCAGGTTGTTGAAGGTCTGAAAGAGCTACAGGTCAGTTTACAGAGTAACGTAATAGCTATAGGATTAGAGGTAAGGTTTAAGGATTATGGTTTTGGTGTTATGGTACATGCATGGTGATGATAGTATATGTTATGGTATATGCATGGTGATGATAGCATGTGATTTGGTGCATCTTGGTAAAGTCAGGTACATTGGTTAGAGGCATTATTGGTTGGTTTGGTTTCTGGCTTAGTTACATGTTATTATGTATACTTGAGGTTTGAGGTTGTATCTTGGTGATATTGAGGAGAATTCCTGAGGCATGTATCTGAGGACCTTGATATATGACTTGAGGTGCATCATTGGATGTATGGTGCATGTTGATTGAGATCTACTTTTTGAGATACATTGTTGGTACATATCTTGGATACATTGGCACATGGTTTATGGTAGTTGGTTGAGGTACACCATTGGTATTACTTGTTCAATATATCTTATGGTACATGGTGTATGGTATGACATAGTATATGGCTGAGACACATTTCATGGTACATGATATATGGTATGGTACAGGTGTTGATGTTGATGTGCATGGTTGACACATGATTGGTACAAATTGTTGTGGTACATGGTTTATAGTACAAGTTGATGCATGGTATAGGTTGGTACTTGATTGAGATACGTACCTTGTGATGGTATGTGGTGATGTTGGTACATTCTTGGTAGAGGCATGTGTTGGTGACATTGAGCATATGGTTTGAGATATGCTCTTGGTGATTTTGGCATGAGGTGCATGCAGATGTGAGTGGATCTGGTTTCATGGTTGAGACAATGATTGAACAATTGAGAGTGATAGGTTGGATAGAGTGACAAGTTATAGGTTATATATAGTGACAGGTTGGATACAGTGACAAGTTACAGGTTGGCGTGACAGTGGTAGTGACAATGATAGTGGCAGTTTCCATGACAGTTGGTCTACACTTATATTTCAGGGAAGAAGGACAAGGAAAGGAAAGGGGGTTGTAGCCTACTTCCGGTTGGTGCTGGAGAACCAAGGAGTTGGAGCTTCCTTCATGTTGGATCCTGAGAACTAGGTGGTTGGAGCCACCTTCTGGTTGGAGTCGAAGAACTCAGGGGTTTGTAGCTTCCTTCTAGTTGGAGCCAAATAATTCAGGGAGTTGTAGCTTCCTTCAGGTTGGATCTTGAGAGTAGGGGGTTGGATCTTCCTTCCAGTTGCAACTAGAGAATTTTGTAGTTGGTGATTCCCATGAATGAATTCTTGATATATATAAGAAATCATTCTGTGGTTTTCTCCCATTTGGGTTTCCATGTAAATATCGGTGTATTGTGTTCTTGATGTGATGCATATATATATATATATATGATGCATTCATAGATGACACATTGATGATATATTGTTGAACATTGTTGTTAAAGTGAAATAATAGATATTGTGGTTAAAAGTGGTATAAATTGATCATACCGATTCACCCCGCCCTCTTAGTATTCCAATAATTGGTATCAGAGCAGGTTCCTTCAAAGAAACAATTTAACCATTTGAAGATAGATCATGGAGTATAGTATGAATAGAGCACCAATGTTTAATGGTCAAAAGGGTTTGAAGTATGAATTGTGGAGTTGCAAGATGAAGGTATTTTTAAAGGCACGGGGATATGATATTTGGAAATAAGTTATGATAGGATACAATGCTACAAAGAAATCAAAGACTGCAACCAAGAAGGAGTTGAAAAAGGATAAAAAAATAGCTATAGATCTCATCTGTGAAGGATTACCTAATCCGGTAATAGAAAAGGATGGAAACTGTTCATCAACTAAAGAACTTTGGGATAAGCTACATGATATCTATTTTTCTTCCATCACAGAGTCATATTTTGCTAAATAAGATACATGTACAAAAAAAGAAGAAATTTCTCGTCATGTCAAACATATTAAGAAGAAGAAGAGTGTGAAGTGATAGAATCCAACATAGGTGAGTTCTTTTGCTTTAACTGTGAAAAGAACAAACTTCTTGAAATTGAAATCCCTTGAAAATTGAAAATGATGAAATAGAAGACAATACTAATATTGAAAAGGAAGAATTGATTAGTGCTTTAGATGAACTAAAGAAAGAAAGAGAAGAAAATAAGTCACTCAATATAGAATTGATGAAGAAAAAGGAAAGTGTTCAAAGTTTTGAACAATCCCAACAAGTCATCAAGAACTTAAGAGCTCTATAGAAGAAGCTAGAAAGGTTGAAGAAAGTCTAGAAGATCAAAAGTAGTGTTTGGAAGCAAAAATAGCAGAACAAAAGGAAGAAGTAGAAAAAAAGAGAGAATATATTGATAGATCATCTCAAGGAAAGAACTAATGATTTAAAACATCTTGAGGCAGAGTTTGGTCAAGAAGAGAGAAGACTTGAAGAAGAAATAATTACATTGAAGATCCAACTTGAAGAAGCAAAGAGGATAGAAGAATTCATGAAGAGTCGGATGATGAAAGAAAGAAGAAGAGGTTGAGAATATTGAAGAAGAAGTTGTCACATTAAGAAGTAAAATCGTCAATCTCAACAAGGAATTTGAAAAGATAGAAACATCCACATCAATAGTAGAGAATGAAGAGAAGCATTCTGGGGTGCTAGAAAAGAAAAATGAAGAAAATACTAAGAGTTATGTGACGTAATCAAAGGAATGAATCATGGTCAACAAGAATAGAATAAGAATAATATAGATACGTATTCAAAAATACCTACCACGTTCATGCAGAAAAGAAGAATAAACCATAATGAAGGGATCCACAGAAGAGAATATCATGATCAACCAAGGAAGGAATTCAGAAGGACTACACCACAAAGAAGATCATCCACTTTCAGGTATGTAAATTTCTTTTCTGGTCATTGTTTTTATTGTACTATCTTTGGACATAAGGTTGCAGATTGCAGGGCTTATGAAAGATATATTCAAACAAGAAAAGATTATGTGGCTCCACATGACATTGAATGTTACAAGTTCCATAACTATGGACGCATTGCTCGTCATTGTAGAAGCATGATGGATACTTCTTTGATAAAGAACATTGATATCAAATATAAGAAGGTTTGGAAAAGAAAAAAAGAACAAGCAAAGAGAGATCAAATGAATTAATGACACCCATAAGTCATACTCGCAGGATTGGAAATAGTATGATATGAAGACAAATATACAGGGAAAAAAAAATGCCAGATATAGGAAGGAAAAAAAAGAACAGGTGAATAAAGACCAGGTCCTAGAGATTGCAGGATTTGCAGTAACATAAGAAAGAAAATAAGAGCAGGTGAATAAAGAACATGTTCAAGAGATTGTACTTTTAGGAATCATAGTGCAAGATCAATCCATAGGCAGAAAGAAAGAAGTCAGAGTTTAGATAGATGACGAGTCTAAAAATGAAGAGGAATATTACTATGAAGAGATGATGCATATTGAATAGGGGAATTCCATGCAATAGCTGAGAAAAATCAGAGAACCATCCTTTGGGCAGTGGTTGCAGAGACAGATTTAGAGAAGTTAGAGAGCACAAGTACATAATGACATATTGGTCGACTGAGAAATAAGTATTCCCACACACGTGTCAGTTGGTAGTTACACATGCATAAGTTTATGATCGTATTTAGGTAGAGATATCTCCAGTACAAGTTTTTCTAGACATGCAAAGTTTGATGAACAGATAGATTAGATCAATGGACATATTTTGATTCAGTATGATAAATAGGAACATGTGATGATCAATTGTAGTATATTCAAGAGAAGTCTTCAGAGTGGTATAGTGATAGATGGGTTAGCATTGTGGAGAGTTGAGTAGTAGGGTTATGAACAATTTGTGACATATGGACATAGATGGACTCGTGATATGCTTACCAGGTATAGGAAACAAGGATCATATGCATACAAAATCTACAATTGGAATAAGTGGAATCAATTAGTCATAAAAAGTAAAATCAGTGAAAGGGACAACATAACAGGGAAAGAGAAACCATCAATAGAAGCTATATCATCATAAGGACATTGTTGAACATTATGGTGAACATGACAAGTAAATGAAGAAATCAAATTTTGAATGTTTTTTTATATATGTCAGTGAAATTAAAGAGGGAGAACCAATGATCAATAAACAACAATGGAAGAAAGGAAAGGAAACATATATAGGTAGCCCTACATTGATCTACATCCTACAGAAAAGTTGTTGGCTTTTACCCTTTGTTGGTCTTTTATGTCTCTACTTTACTACTTAGGATTCTTTATGGGTTATTCTGATCCTACCTTACTATCATATATTGAACCTGGTTCAGATTTGATAAGCTCCCAACAAAATCCCTCTAAAACTATCGACCCCTCTGGTAGACCAGAAGGAAACACAACACACAAAGTGTACTACGCAGTCTCACTCGAGATAGCTCTATGGGTGGCTGCAATACTCAGGTGTTTTCAACCTAGGAATGAGTGGAGATATGCAATTGTGCCTTGTAATATTTATTCAGTCTAGAATTTGATTATAACAATCATTCTATTCATGCATGTGAAATACCAAATCTAACTAGTGAATTCTTTCATATAACATTCAACAATTAACAACAATAAAGACACATACATTCATTCACATAACACAAGTGTTACCATGGTTCACCCCCTCCTAGGCTAAGTCCACAAAGATATGGATCTCAAGATCTTTATTATGGTTCAGTAATATATCACTTTGTGCATGTTAAAATTTTAGATTCCACTCTCTTCAACATGCTCCTCGATCTCTGTAAGGATGACTAGATCGCACCAGGCTCCTCAACCTGTGATCTAACCCTCGGGATCGAGTCGCTCACTGCTTCCCTATATCACCAACTTATTGAGTAGTACATTTATTACAACTCTCTCATCCTCAGTTGACTCTCTCTCTCTCTCTCCATTATGTTCTCGATATCCTTCTAATTACTACCTATTTATATTCTTGGCTCATCAGCCATTACAATACATTACAAAAACCCTAACCCTAGCATCGTTAGGTCTTCATTGCATGCACGCCTTGCCTACTTCCCTTACATGCGATCCTTTTCCTTCCATCTGTCCTTTCCTCCTTTCATGCTTCTCTTCCAAAAATAACCTTTTCTCCTGATTAGGCCAACATCATCCGAGCCACCTAAAATTTGTGCGCTTCTTTAACAGCTCCTGCACGAGTCTAGAAATTCTCTATGAGTTTGCTTGATTGTGTTTGAGCCTGCACAGTATTTTCTTTGAGTGCGTCCAATACTTGCGTTGTAATCTCCTCGCTGATCATATCTGTGCACTCTGCCTAAGTTTGTTCCATTCTCTTCTTTTCCTCTTCCACCTGCATAATCACCTTCGCTACTAGCTCTTGAAGAGGTTCCATTTGAGCTTGTCGCTCCTTATTCTGTGTCTGTGCAACTATGAGTTCTTCTTGCAGATTCTTCATATCCTTTGAGGTGCTCATTTATATGTATCGTCTTATACTTCTTCTTGAGGTCCTGGATAGATGCACTTATATTCTCCTCTTCCTAGTCCCATTGTTGGACCTGTTGATCCTCCTCCAGCCTTGTCCATAGCTCTACTGCTTTATCGAACAAGTCAACAACTGCGCTAACTTGTCATTCCATTTCCTCCATATTCCCTATTTCTTCCTACTTCCTCTTCTCCTTTACCTCCATGGGAGTGGTAGGGATGAGTTTTTCTTGGATTTTCTTGATATCCTCCATGTATTGATCGATTGCTTGCACAATATGATCAATTTGCTGTGTCATCGTGAGCTCTGTTGTTTGCGCACTCTTTTTAATTTTGTCATAGGATACAACCAATCCCTGCTCGAGCCTATCCATGTGATACTTCTCATATTTGGTCTCAAGCTTGACCTACTCGAGCAACAAATCAAAATCTTTTATGTTGTCCTTCATCTGCTGCAATTTTGCTACGTCTATGCGTGCGCGCGACTGTACCTCATGCGTGACACTGACTTGCAATTTATATAAATGATTGGTTGGTATCCACCCCATTACCAACTGTATTTATGCCAGATATTTCAATGGTGTTTGTCCTATAATTTCATCCATGCACAACATGCTGGGTGTAATGTGAAAAGTCGAGCTCGCCTGTGCTATCATAGAGATCGTCTCCTGCTCGCTCGACCCAACCTTGGCTCCTGTCTGTGATGCTTCAGGGACTGATTCTAATCCTCTGCCGTCCCTCTATGTTTCTATGATATACTCTAGGAGTTGACTCATTTCGACCAAATATTTTTGGATCCTGTCCCTTTGGCATTTGGCTTCATCGAAATCCTCCATTGTTTGATCCTAGACCATTTGGGCCACGAGGTCTGCACCATCCTCAGTGATTGTATATTCTGGTGGCGTTGTGTGCGCCTTATTTTTATTGCACGCACCCCTCATTTGTATGATTGGTGTCTTGGTATGGCCTTTCTCATGTCGATTAGAACTTGATGTAGTCCCCTGTGCTGTTTCAATCTCTTTTTCCTGTTCCTACGACGCATGGGTATTGTTCTTCTTCGCTGCTTGGGTACCTTATTTTAGTGCACCCCATTTCTTCTGTTGCACCGACTTCTGAACTGGATTTGGCTTCTTGGGTGCCATTTTGTCTCCTGCATGTGTCTTTTCTTTCCTTGCATTAGCCTCCTTATCCATGGACATCTCTTGATTCAGGACTGGAACTCTCTAGTCGTCTTGCCAATCCTTGATGGCCATTTATACGTCCTCCTCCTTGACACAATACCGTAGTTGTATCCATTCCTTCTAGGGATCCTTTTGTGCTTGGATCCATACTGCATGCCTAGTCACTTTAAAGTTGGCTATGCCCTGATATTGTGTGACCACTTTTGTTATAACCCGCCAAGTGTTGACAATGCTTTCCTGTAGGTTGTTGTAATACCCTGCGAACATGCCTGCATTTGCACTTTTTTTTTTAGGGTTTGAAGTGCTCCCCAATGATAGGTATCCTGCTACATCGCAACAAGTTGATATCTTATCAAGGTATGTATACTTAGGATCCCTCCATCCGACCAAGGTGATCGGGATGAGTAGCTAGGAATAGTGAAATTCTGCCCCCAGGTCCTGTGCGTCCTTGCAGTCTTCAAGGAACATATTTAACAAGTATAGGCCCCAACTAAGTATAGTGCCCTCTGCACACTATGCTGTAGCTGCGACAACTCCAACAAGGAATTCCTCCTTACGACACTTCCTTAGCAACTTGCACGCCATGATTTTTGTGGCCATCCTTGTAGATGCATCATTGATGCGCTTAATTATGATTCCGCGCGACCCTTTTTCTGTGCCATATGTCTTCTTCATTTCCTCGACCAGTGCCTTCTCCTTTGTTTTGTCATTGAGGAACTGTGTGGGTGTCTCCCCCGATATGGTAGCCCTGTAATATACACAATGATCTCTACGTCTATCAAGACAAGCTCTTCCACCCATAGGTATCCTCCGCGGGTAACTTCCATCACTTGCTTGATGCAGTTGTTTACGTCACAACCTTTTCCAAAGTGCAGGATCTCCAACAGGCTTAGAATCCTGGTGTTGGCGAGTCTGACTGCCCACTATTTTGGTTGGTTGATTGGTTCACCAAAGTGTCCTATACCCACAGTATCCAGGCAAACTTGCTTTGCAGACTCCAGAAACTTATCCATGTCGGTCACATCCTGATCCAAGTACCATAGTTTTTCCATGTGGCCTAACAAGTTAGCCGTGACACCCACCCCTTTCAAAATGTGTGGTAAGACTATGGTTGTTACAACCTACCTGCATGGTGATCTTGCTACCGGTTACTTGCCCTTCTGCTATGGTGGCTACTCCGGTGCTGTTGTGTGTGACCTTTCTGGTGCGGCCATTTCTGTCTGGTTCGAGACCGTCCCATTTGTTAGCACTCTGTAAATCTATTCGACTGATAAAAAGATGACAAAGGTAACTGTTTCAACCAACTTTGAGGCCCAAAACTAGCCTTTCGAACCTGGAGAGGTCTCTCTCGAGAGACTCTGTCTCTGCACGGGACATGGATTTAAAGTTGTGGCTAGATTTAACACCTTTTAAATGATGGGTTCTGGTTATATTGGTGCAAGAAAGTAAGACTTTGGGCTATGGAGTCAATTTGAGGAAAATGAAAGAAACAAATGACTAAGTGACTGAACTTGAGAGGATAAGGCTAAGCGAGCAACAATATTCAATGCAAAATCATAAGGTATGGCAAGGAGAAAACACAAGAAGTAACTCGGAGCACCACTGTGGATGAATTCAAAGTTAAATTTTAGAAGAAAAATGTTTTGTCTAAATGGCATGAACAAGGGGCGCTGTGCAACAAATCCATAGGTTCAAAAATTCGTTTTGATTTAGACAGAAAAATACATGAATAAAGATGACAGGAAGCACATAGGCAAAGAAAGAGACACAAGACATCCAACTTCTAAAATTATAATCTTTTCATCAAAGCTATAGGACTTTTGCATTAAGTTTCGATCGGACTCAAATTACATACAATAGTTACTGTCTATACTAATTTTTCCAACCAACCTGGCTTACATCAAAAATATCAAATATATAAACGAGAGCACTGCTTGGGATACCCTATTCTTCTAACTTCTATCTCTACAAACTAGGGAACTGTCTATTCTGCATTACAAAAATCTTTGCATGACGTTTTCCAAAAATAGACAAAAGATACATCTGGCTACATCATGATCATTGTAATCCACCACGAAGATTCGGTTTGTCAATCAGGTATCTGGGTGGACAAGTGTTTGTCAGAGTCCTGCTATCTGCTATAACATATTTGATTTTCTGCTGCACACTCATTTGCTGGGGGGAAGTGTGCGTGGCAAGTGGCTGTAGACAATCACAACCATTATTAAAATGGAAAAATTTCTTGGGTGATGTCTCCTTCAAAATTGTCAATATGTACTTTATGTTTGTGAATACAGAAACGAAATCGGCTAATCTTGTTTTTTTTGCTTGCTGGCGAGAGCTGCGTGAGCTATCTCTTCGGTTGCTTCACATTCTCTGGAGTGTTTGGAATACCTTTATTCTGACAGTGGCTATGCTTTGTACAACTGTACGATCATATCTTGTGCTTCTCACAGTTGTCTTTTGAGCCATGTCACGTTCCCTTCGCGACCTTGTGATGCTGATGCTTCCATGATCTTTGTCGCCAACTTTTGTCTCAAATCCCTATTTTCTTGGTACAATTCGACGATGGCTATCTTCCCTTGCTTCAGTTGCTGAGATGTCTCCTGGTCATTTGAACCCATGGCATCCATCCTCCTCATTCGTCTCCCACTTCCTCGACTATTACTTTCCAAAGGCTCCAGGCGGACGATGCGCATAAATAATTGTTCAGCGATTGGTCGTGCGCATGACTCATTTGAGATTCGAGTTTCCCCAGATTCCTTGTTCTTCCTTGGTCTGCCCCTTCTCCGAGGTATCTTCTATTAGGGAGAAAAGGCTTCTACTATCCTTCCTTCCTACGTAGTTCCTTCCACTCTAAATTCTTTGTGGTGTGATGTCGTCGTTCCTGTGGGTAAGGGAAAAATCCCTTTTTTATCTTTGGGGATGCTTGTTGTGAGTGAGAATGAATTCCAATCATTGTGGGGACCCGGTTTGGAGATCCTACCACTATGTGTACCCTTCTTCATGTTCTGAGAGGTCGCCATGGCGTGACCAATATCTGTCTTGCGCGCAGTATATTGGGCGGATGCCTAATATGGAGAATTTGATTGTTGGCCCTTGACCAAGTTTTGAAGAATACTTGGTTATATTTGACCACTTTTGGGACTGTGACAACTTGCCAAGGAAGGAGCGCAATGCGAAGCGGAAATTAAGGAATCAAGACCTATTTTTGGGTCCATTTTAGGGTTTTGGCTTGATGTAACGAGAAAGGGATGTCGGCCCATGGGTTTACCCACGCTTAGGCCCATTTTGTAATATATAAATAGGCAATGTAAATAGGGGAGAAGAAGGATGATAGTAATGTAGTACATCTATGTGATGTATAGCTAAAAGATTAGTGCTAGTAACTGGATTTGTGTGATCATATGTATCTTAGAGTGCTCTGTGCAGGAGATTGGAAAGCTAAGTTCAAGTTGTTGTATTCTTGTGCTGAAGAGCAAGGAAGAAGGATCTAGTGAGATGCACAGATCTTCTATCCTGTGCGAAGTAAGGGTCATTGAAGCTCTGTACTGTAACTACTTGACCAAGATAATATAAAGAAGACTTTGTGGACGTATCCCCAGGGTGGGGGTGAACCACGGTAACTGTGTGTATAGTGCTTTGTGCTTCTCTCTAATGTGTTTATCTCTTTCTTGGCTAAGTGCTTGATATGATTAAGTAGATCTAGTTATGCTTTGTGCTGATGACATATGAATGAATGTTAGATCTAATATATAAGATGCTTAGTGCTTGATCTGTTGAATCTAACCTATATTTTTGTGGCTAAGTAATGAATCATATTTAGTATAAGTATTTACTGGGATGCTCTGTGCTATCTGCGAAGTACCATATGGGTTAAATATTGATGAAGGATCTATGCTAAGTGCCTTGTAAAATATATAATCATAGATCAATGTCCCAGATAAGGTTGCAGACATCTGAGTCCTGCAACCACCCCTGCCTCTACCTCAGGTGAGACTTCATCTGCTTCGCAGGTGTTGCCGAAAGGGCTAGTAGTTAGGGTTTTGTTGGTGCACTCTTGAGCATTGAACCTTAGGTCTGCCCCCGTGACAACAAATGGTTCCATTGCCGGGACATGAACTGTGATTGCTGGGAACAAAAGAAGAAAAATATTTGTACGAACTAAGCTCTGTGCGTAGATCTGTTGCCCTAGTGCGCAGTATTCTACTTGACCTACAAAGCTTTGTGCCAAGAAAAAGAGGTCAGATCTGAAGGGAAAAGGCTAGATCTGCAGAAAAAGAGGTCAGATCTGAAGGGGAAAGGTCAGATCTGCAAGAAAGAGGTTGATACAGAAGAAAATAAGTGATATATGAATGCTCTATGCTTTAAGAAAAGTAAAAGTGGAAAATTTCTGAAGGAAAAAGGTTAGATCTGCAGAAAAGAGGTAAGATCTGTAAGCTCTGTGCTCTGATAACAATAAGAATAGTAAAAAATTTTTAGATTTGAAAGCTTTTTTCTCTGTAGAAGTAAGATAAGTGAAATTTTTGTTTCTAAAGCATGGATATAGGTATGTTTGATAGATTCTGTCCTAGCTTCAAAACTAGGGCATTAATAGATAAAAGAAAGTTTGATATGAATAGATCTGATAAGTATAGTGATAGATATGTTATACATATTCATCGAAAGAATGTATGGACTAACAAGTGGATGCAGGATCCTAGAAAGAGTTTTTTGCAGGCTAGCCACCATAATCCTGGTGTGCAGTACAAAAGGAGTTGGGGAACATATAAATGAAAGAGAGGATTAACCCTCTATTATAGTTGCATAAGACCGAGACATCTTGCTAAGGAATGCCCTAGGAGAAGACCTAGTTGCCTATGTTGTAAGGCTATGGACCATGAAGTATTAGATTTCCCTAGAATGATTGCTAGGCTTGAGAAACTGAATATGGAGCAAGCAAACAGAAGGAGATCAAGAGACCAACATTATAGCAGAAACCCATAAAGAATCAGAAAAGATATTTCTACAGATGAAAGATACCTTGAATGACCACCGACATGTTAGGCTATCAGAGATCTTCAAAGAAAAGTAGCAAATCAAAGCAAGAATAGGGGACTTTGACATTCACTGTACTCTTGATGAAGAAACACAAGTGAACATTATGCCATAAAGAACTTGGGAAGCTATAGGAAAGCCTTCCATGATCCCTTCCCTAGGAGGAACAATTTTCTTCAGAGGAAAGCTAGTAAACCTATGTGGAAGGATCGCCTGGATACCTATGACTATCAATGGAAATTCGATAAAGGAAGACTTTGAGATCATTAAATTTGTTGAAGACAACATCCTGTTTACCATGCTCATAGGAAAATCTTGGATTGATAGAGAACAAGCCAGACGAAAAGAACAAGAAAAAGTTTTGGAACAGAAGAAGTAAGAGTTAAAAGACTTTATGACCAGAAGGATCGTGCACTTGATTGAAGAACATAAGAGAAGATCATAGATATTTAATATTAGAAACTCCGATGATGAATATAAGAGAACACTTGAGGACCCGCAGAAGATCGAGTTACCTATTTTTGATACAAAAGTAGTACTATCAAGGAACCCTAGGAAAGACTTTCAACAACGCGAAGTAACTAAGACCATAGAAGATAAACATCAGAATGGTAAAAGCATTACTGAGATGAAGCTCACTGGAAAGAAGGCTAGGAGGTTAAGAAAGAAAACGGCTAATACTATAAGGTTACAAGAGGTTCTAGAGGACACTTCGCAGCAAGAAGAATTGCAGAATTGGAGCTTCGTCGAGATATCAGAACAATGACATAGAGTACTTTTCCATGACGAAGCAATATAGCTGTTGGAACCGATATACCCATTCGACCGCCGCTCCAAACGGATCAGAAAGCAGTTATGGGTTACCACTAGACTGTTGGACAGCGCCAGAATAGATAGAACAAAGTTAATGAAGGCCCCATGTCCATTGCAACCAAACCGTTGCTGAGATTTCCTACTTAACCCATCATGCCATGCACCGAGAATACTTTTTGATAACTAATAATTTGAGCGCGAACCTTGAGATTTACTTACCCTGAGATCATTGCCTTACTATTCACTGTAGTCTTTGAATTCCTTTTGCACTTGAGCTAGTTGACCCAAGTTTGTATGTCGAACGAGCTCAGCGCTACTGAGAAAATTGTTGAAGAAGTTCTAATTGATTTAAAGACTGAGAGAGTCATTTCAAAACGTGGAATTTCTATAGGTATACATGCATCGTCCTCGGGTACACTGCCATCTTGCCCCTCCACTGCTCGAGCAGGACCATCCCGACCACCTTCGGAAAGACGATCTAAGCTCAGAAACGACTTCGCCACTATGAAAATGATCCCAAGAATCTTGCCTAAATATATCCCACCACTAAGAGGAACAATGAATCGAGACACTGTACCCAGAGACTTTGACTATGTTGTAGTCACTGCGTACCTCCCGAAAGGGGTGCACACAGTTCATGCTGACCAGGAGAAGCTCACCGTGCTTAAATTTAGTGATTTCAACCTTGGATATCGCAAGGTATACAATATGCTAGTCCCACACAAGTACTTGACTATTACAAAAGGAAAGAACCCCGAGATTGTACCACAACAATGGACCCATAACCTTGTGCAGTCAACCCTCCTCAATGTGATGAAGATTCCACATTTCGGGAGGCATTAGGAAGTAAATGCATGTGTTAGACTGTTTCTTCCCTGCTACCATGGAGGATACCTATGGTTGGATCTTTGCATCACTGTGGATCTAATTCTGATCAATCAAATCACTTGGATAAGCATGCAGGGCCCTGACCCACAGGAATTTTACCCGGGAAAGAGCGCACATCGCATTCTCACTCAACGAATAAAATACACATATGGCGAACTGGAGAAAGGCACACAAGATTACAAGGTAGCCTCCATTGAGAATGCAGTAGTACACTTTGGTTTCCAGCTGATCACAGGAAAGTTAGTCTGAAAAAACAGACCTACACAGGTGACCGGATTTGTAGTTGACCTCGCAGGGAAGTGCGCGGAGGGACTACAAATGAACTGGGCAAAATACCTTATAAATCAACTAGAGATTGACTGTAGACAAGCACATGACCAAGGGTATGAGTTCCACTTTAGCTGGTTTCTCATACTCATTGCTTTCATCGCTTGGGAAATTTCTGAGAGAACCACTTTCCCAGAGATCGAACCCTTCAAACCACTGGCCACGAAGTTCTGTACGCTGTGGTACTCCAGCGACATGAACAATCAGTGGCAGGCCAATGCCGTCTTCCATGCTTACTACACTCAGTTGAAGAATGCCATTCAGTCTACACCACGCATCACACCCAACATGCTTCATAGGTTTATATCTTTGATGAAATTCAACTCAGATAGTCACTTCACCTACATCACAACACACGCAGATGAGAACAAACAACAACTCTAGTCATATTACAAGCTAACATAATATGAATTGGAGGAGATTACCAAGGCATGGTCAACAGACCTCCTTGTTACAAAAGACCCCACAAAGATGTCCGACGTAGATAGCCCTGAAGCTATGCCAGATACACCTAGACTGCGCAAGACTAAGAAGGATGTGGAAGTTCAAGATATCCACAACACATCCACGAAGACTTCTTCTCTCTCACCTGCGAAGGGAGGTGATGATGAAGAACTAGGGGGAACAAAAGTTGAACAGAGAAAAGGCAAGGTTACTCTGCCTAGGGATGAGGAAGATCCCTCCAAGAAAAGGAATATTACCCCACCAAAGCCCTCATCCTGAAAGAAAGCTAAGGCCACCCAGACCACGCTTAAAACTACCCTTACCCTGGATGATTTTGAATTCTTAATTGCCGCACTGAATGATGTTTCACTAGAGCTCATAGAAAAGAAAGAAGCAAAGTAGGAGGAGCTATTCTTCCGGATCACGACCGAACTCAAAGAAGTGCAGCAAGCACTCCGGCCCAGCCAAGCAGTTTTTACGCTGCCCTTAACAATGGAAATACCAAGAATAGGTGATGAGCCCACTCAATTACGCCATATCACCGAGAAAGTCAAAGCTCTCCTTCGATGAGCTCAAGCAGACACAACGCAAGCCACCCGGGCTTTGGCACAAGAATATAATGCACATGGAGAACAATGGAGGAAGGTAGAACAGGAGAAACTTGCCTTGCAAGCGAAGTGGGAGGAGGAAAAATCACAATTATAGCAGAGCAAGGACCAGTTGCTAGCAAAGCAACTTGAAGTGCAGGAAAGAATTCACAAAGCATTGCACTCTGTGACGATCATAGAAGTGAAGATGGAAGACCATCTCCCACAACAGGTGACCCAACTAGAAGAAGTAATCCAGCAACTTCAACAGCGCATCACATATCTGGAGCTCCATGCCGTGCCTTAGAAACCCCAAGAGATAAGAGATCTAAGAGAGGCCACTGCTCGAATCACAGTTGATCGATTAAAAAATTTGGCTTCGGAATGTAGGTAGATAAGCACTAGAAGCACCCAGACTTATGAAACCCTTGCAGAGAATCCAGAATTGCAGACATTGGAGGCACAACTCCAAGAAGCAAAGCAACATGCAGATGTGCTACAAGCACAACTAAAGTTTGTGACCCCAGTCAAAAGAATGAAGAGGTTTGCTGAACAATGCACAACCCAACAACAAGTACACACGATGCAAAGTAAAGTAATGGAAGTCTCTCAATGCCTACAACCACTCCAAGAGAAGGCATGCCAACTTTTATTCAAACTTGAAAGCCAGGGAGCTGAACTCGGACAGGGTGTCATCACTGTAGAACAATGCCTGGAAGGACCACTCAATGACATAGTAATCTAGGAATTTACTGAACAAGAGGCTGTCACACTACAGTAGGTCGAAGTAGCTCGAGCCAAGCTCGAGGTGTTCGAAGCGGAATTGGTCAAACCCGAGTGACTCGAGACAAGTCACAGGTGAGTGTTGGGGGCCTGTTGGCCCTTGGCCAAGTTTTGAAGAATACTTGGTCATATTTGACCACTTTTGGGACTGCAACAACTTGCCAAGGAAGGAGCGCAACGCGAAGCGGAAATTAAGGAAGCAAGACCTATTTTTGGGTCCATTTTAGGGTTTTGGGTTGATGTAACGAGAAAGGGATGTCGTCCCGTGGGTTTACCCACACTTAGGCCCATTTTGTAATATATAAATAGGAAATGTAAATAGGGGAGAAGAAGAATGATATTAATGTAGTACATCTATGTGATGTATAGCTAAAATCTTAGTGCCAGTAATTGGATCTGTGTGATGGGATGTATCTTAGAGTGCCCTGTGCAGGAGATAGGAAAGATAAGTGCAAGTTGTTGTAGTCTTGTGCTGAAGAGCAAGGAAGAAGGATCTAGTGAGCTGCACAGATCTTCTGTCCTGTGCGAAGTAAGGATCATTGAAGCTCTGTGCTGTAACTGCTTGACCAAGATAATATAAAGAAGACTTTGTGGATGTAGCCCCAGGGTGGGGGTGAACCACGGTAATTGTGTGTATAGTTCTTTGTGCTTCACTCTAATGTGTTTATCTCTTTCTTGGCTAAGTTCTTGATATGATTAAGTAGATCTAGTTATTCTTTGTGCTGATGATATATGAATGAACGTTAGATCTAATATATAAGATGCTTAGTGCTTGATTTGTTGAATCTAACCTATATTTCTGTGGCTAAGTACTGAATCATCTTTAGTATAAGTATTCATTGCGATGCTCTGTGCTATCTGCGAAGTACTAGATGGGTTAAATATTGATGAAGGATCTATGCTAAGTGCCCTGTAAAAGATACAATCTCAGATCAGTGTCCCAGATAAGGTTGCAGACATTTGAGTCCTGCAATCACCCCTACCTCTACCTCGGGTGAGACTTCATCTGCTTCACAGGTGTTTCCGAAAGGGTTGGTAGTTAGGGTTTTGTTGGTGCACTCTTGAGCATTGAACCCTGGGTCTGCCCCCGTGCTAACAAAGAAAAATTTGATCGACCTTGGCCTACGATAAAAATTACAGACAGGGCCTGAATATGATTTCGTGAACAAAATGGGTGTAGAACCTTTGGGATTTATAACATATTGGGTGAAAAGAAAAAATGTGCCAAAGAACACTGAATTCATGGCAACTAGATGTTTTGAATTGAACCGTAGATTTTCCATAACACAACCTTGTGTGTAAGGTACATGCGATATGTGTTGCAGGGCATAAGTGATGCGAACACCGCGATTTTTCATTCCTTCGGCCTTCATGATGAACTGATAATAGTTACAACACCTGCTGACACGACCTCCATTAACTACTTGACTCGACCTAGGGTACGTAGAGACTAACTTTGACAGAACCTAACTTTCTGGGAACAACATACCCGTACCATTCACGTATGTTTCGAATCTGACATCCCTTCCTGCTTCCAAGGGCCAACCAACCACTTGCTGACTTTGACCCTTTCATTTCTACATACTTGAATTCATGTGTTTTGACACATGGGTGATAACTTGACTGAAAACTGACTCTAATTGAAAGAAAAATGGCAGCGCTAACAACTAGCTCCAACGGGGATGCTATCCTCCTTGCGAGGTAGCAAAGAACAATAGACCAAGTTCCTGACCATTAGGCCTTATTTCAACTCTTCGACAGTACGATATGAAAAAAAGGATGCAACATAAACGTATTGATGTAGTTTCTAAAAGACTTAGCTTAAAACTCAAGGCCTTCACTTTGGGCTTCAATTTTCTGCTGACCTTCTGGCCCGACACAAAAATAAAATGACTATTTACAATGAAAAATGACTTAAACATAATTTATTTCATCAGATAATGTTTGAGGAACCGACCATTTACAGGCGCCCAACCAACGCACTCCCCATTCAGTTCTTCTAGAAAATAAGCATTATTTCCATGATGTGCACCGATTCTGAATGGACCTGTCCACAGGTTATCAAACTTTCTGTGCTTTCCTTTGTCCTCATTTCTCGTGTCCCATCTCAACAGTAGATCACCCAACCATAAATCCTCTGGCTTGGGAAGCTTGTCAAAGGATTTCTTCATATTTTCCTGGTGGAGCTGTGATCGATTGTACACTTGTTCCCTCATTTGTTGTGTGTGAACCAGCTGGTTTATTCTTCTCTGCACATCATTTGTCTCGAACTCCTCCTCTTGCAACAATTTTCTGATGGGAAACCCTAGTGTAGTAGGGAAAATTGCATCTGCGTCGTATACAATCTGGAAAGGCGACATTGAGATGGACTTCTTGGTCATAACCTAATCTTCCCACAACACGTAGATAAGATTTTGATGCCAAGATTTCTTATTATCTTGCAGTAGCCTTTTGATGATCCTCATTAGGATTTTATTCAAGGATTCTGCTAACCCATTTCCTTGTGGGTAGTATGTCGTAGAATTCCCTAGGATTGTATTGTAATCCTGACAAAAATTTTCCATCCTCTTATACTTGAATGCATCCACATTGTCTGTTATGATCTCGATGGGACATCCGAACCTCGACAAGATGTTTGTCTCCAGGAATTGGATGATGACTGCGTCGGTATCTTGTTTCATGGGGATCACTTCTATCCATTTTGTGAAGTAGCCAGTTGCTGTGAATATCAATTTGTGCTATGCCAAGGATGGCAGATTTATTTCCCCTATGAAATCCAAACTCCACTGCATGAACGGTGCCTCGACTGAGATCGACTTTAGTGGCAGGGGTTGCATCTTTCTTCTCCCATTGAAAATCTGACATTCGTGGCAGCTGGAGAATTCTTTGTACACATCTGTGAAGATTGTATGCCAATAGTAACCCTCCCTTAGGATTTTGTGCACAGTGGTTTTCCAGTAATGGTGTCCCCCATAGTGGCCCTTGTGAAATTCATATGTTTCTCGCTTCACATTATTCTGCAACAAACAACTCAACAACATTCCATGAGGATATTTCCAGTAGAGTGAGTTGTCCAGGATGCAGAACTTAACCACTTTAAGCTTGATAAATCTAGCCTCAGTCTTACGTATGCCCAGAGGGGCCTAGAGATTCTTCAACACATAGATGATATATGCATACCACGATGAGTCGAAGAACTCATGGGACACCTGTGCAGTCGTTTCTTCTTAACGACTCTCTGATAGATTGATGATGAAATTTATTCCCACAGCATCGCAGTTCGACTGCGCCATTAACTTCAGAAGGCCCTAACCCTTAATTAGTTTTGTAGGCTTGATATCGAGGTCATATTTAAGCATGACTGCTATCCACTTACCTCTCCTTCCTTCAGGGTCGAGCTGAGTCGGGATATCCTTTATTGAGTTGCTAGGCACATAAGAAATGATGTGGGAATGCAATATGTACATCCTGAAATCCTTCTAGGCCTTCACTAAAGCCTATGCTTATTTTTCCATGATGTCATACCTTAGTGGAGCATCCCACAATGTCTTGCTGAAATAAGATAAGTGCTTCTCGAAGTTTTGTTCGTCTTTCTGTAACAACACGATGAAAATCGTATGCTCTGAGGCGAATGAAAATAAGATGAAATCCTTCGTGAAATCTGGACTAGATAGTACATGTGATCTATTCAATGCCACCTTGATATCTTCAAATGATTTCTTGGCCTCTAGGTTCTACTTGATTTCATTTCCCTTTCAGAGCATGCAGGTGATATGCTTTATAATCTTTGCTAGATTCGGGATGAATCTCCTCAAGAAGTTTACTTTTCCTAGGAAGGATTGCACTTCTTTTTTATTGCGTAGAGTGCCAATCTTCAGGATTCCTTCAAATCTGTTGGGGTCTATCTTAATGCCTTCCCTTGAGATAATATGTCCCAACAGATTCCCTTCTTTCACCCTGAAATGTTATTTCTTTGGATTTAGTTATATGCCAAACTTTCTGCACTTTTGGAAAAATTTCTTCAGATGCTCGAGGTGTTGCTCATTGAAGGGAGAGTATATTGTGATTTCATCCATATAGATCACAATGAACCTGTCCTTTTCTTTGACAAATGCAATGTTCATTTCCCTATGGAAAGTGGCTCTAGCGTTCATCAGGACGAAGGGCATCTTGGCGTACATGAACGTTCCCCATGGAGTTGTGAAAGCTATTTTTTCTCTGTCATATGGGTGGACCATGATCTGATTATACCCTGAAAAACCATCTAGCATGGACATCTTCTAGGACCCCACCACCTTTTGCAAGATATAGTACATTTTGGGAAGAGGGTAGTGATCCTTGAGGGATACATTGTTTAAATTTCAGAAGTCTACACAGTCTTATCTTGTCGCTCTTCTTTCTTATGGGTGCCAAATTAGCTACCCATTTAGAGAATCACAAAGAAACAATAATCTTAGTGTCGAAAAGTTTCTTTACCTCTTTCTCAATCAACGGAAGTAACAGGGGGTTTATTCGTCTTAACTTCTATTTGAAATGTTTCTAATCTTCCTTGAAAAGGTTAACATGCTGGATCACCTTAGTGTCATACACCTTCAAATCATCATATCTCCATGTGAAAACATTGGGGAACTCCTTCATGAGATTGTCGTAGTCTTTCTTGACCTCTGGGCTGAGCATTTTCAATAAATTGATAATTTTTAGGTTCTCCTCAGTCCTGATGTTGCAGTCTTCCACATCCTCTTCATTTGCAGTGATATTGGGGTTTTTAGCCACGTCATTTTCGTCAAACAACTTTTCGAGCATCACTAACCCCTTCAGAACGATGTTATTCTTCAGTTGTATTATGTCCCTTCCCACGATCTAGTTCTGGAAAGGGTGATCATTACTACGCGCACCCACACTCCCATCTTCGTCACAACAACATTCATCATCAATGTTTATGTTAGCGAAATCAGCGCTCATCTGAAGAAATATTTCTACCTACTTGTCGTCCTCAAACACCAGCCAGTATTTGATATTATCAGGCACTACCGCCCTGTGTTTGACTTCAATCTCATATTTTTATTTTGGGAAGACGGGGATTTTAAAAACTGAGGCCGAGGTGGCCAACGCATCGACAATATGATTTTTCTCCCTTGGGATAACATATATGTCATTCTCAAAAAATTCCTCGAGGAGGTCCAACACCAAGTTCTTGTACACTCTCAGCCTAGGGTTCTTTGTCTGATATATGCCTTTAACCTAGTTTATGACTAGTTTGGAGTCTCCGCACACTACTATCCTCTTTGCGCCTAATTATTTAAACACCTTCAGGTCCAGAATCAGTGCCTCATACTTGGCCATTTTATTTGTTCATTCGAACGCGAGCTTGTATGAGCACAAATTTGTGCCCATTTCAGAGGGGCTTACCCACATGTTGACCCCAACCCCTTATTTGCTGACCACACCATCGAAAATCATGTTCAATATCCTATTTTCTGCACAGTACTCCGAGTTGGCGCACTGTGCTGCTTTCCGCGCGGTTTCCTCATCGGCTGTCATGATGGTTTTCAACTCTTCTTCTTCAAAACTCAGGTCATTGTAGAATATAGAAGAGCCAAACTCAGTGTTGATAAAGTATATGGGATGGTTATTTGGCTGCGTCTTGCTGTTCACCATGTGCTTCAACAACACTTCTCTATACAACCATCTGTCCTGGCCAAAGATCAGAATGGTGGCGTATGCCATGTCCATTTACATGGTCCCTTTTAACTTCGCAACCCACGATCTGGATAGCAACATGCAAAACTTAGGGGGTATGTCCACCATGACCATGTCCATCACCATGTTCTTTGAAGGAATCTGGGCCAATAATACAACCAAGTCTTTGATGAGGCCCAGACACTTGACTTTCCTCGAGTCAAAAGAGAAAAGGTCCTTATAAGGTTTGGTGATGTCCAGACCTAATTCATCCATGATCACCTTTGGCATGAGGTTGTGTGATGCACCCGAATCTAGCATGGCGTTATGTAGGGTCATGTCATGGACCTTCAGACTGACGTAGAATGGAGGGATGTCCTCAGTATCACTTGTCTCTTCAACGTGCAGACCAAACATGATAACAGGGTGATCATCTTGGACATTCAAAGTGTCTGGGGTCCCTCCCATTTTCAACATTTTAATAATTTTCTCCTGGTATTGACCCTTTATGATAAGTTCGTTGAAAGGGACAAAGATTTTGATTTTATCCATTTCATGTTCAAAGTTAAAGGGAGGAAAAAATTTCTCTACCTCTTTTCCACCCGCTTCTCGGTTTGCTTCCAGAGTTTTCTTAGGGGCCTCCTCCTTCTACTTTGCCTTCTCTGTCGCATCCTTGTTCGTGCTGTCTGTCCTTGGTCAGCTTGTGGAAGGGGTGTCCACCGAAGTTTTCCTTATGGGATTAGTCTGCTGAGGCTCGGCGGACACTTCCTTGCTCCTGAGGTTATATTTATTTTGAAACTGCATGATGGCGTTCTAATAACCCTTTTTGAACTCTTCTGTTTCCCAGGACAACACATCATCAATTTCCCCAATCCATGCATTGTTCGTCTCTAGCATAAAACCATTGTTTCTTCTCATGTACCAATCATGTTCACTCTTTGTCAGAAACACGCATGGATTCTTGTCACCACAACAATGCATTTGGTCTTTGAACATTTGATCGAAGTCTTCATCCACACAGTTTTTTTGGAATAGAGGCTTTGTCTGCTGGTCACCTTGATCTCTCTGCTCCCTCTATTCCCTCTGTCTGATCTGAGGAACCTGACCCCTCTTGAGGTTCTGATTCCTAGGCTGGGCGTCATGCTGTTCTCAGGCAGTGGGTCTGTTTCCTACATACATCTTCTCCATTATATTCTCCATGGTTCTCATAATTAAGTCAAATTTGTCGTTCATGGATCTTGACGTTGATGGCTATGTGTCTACTTGGCGCTTCTTATCGCCTCTATCGAATTTTTGTTTGATCTTCCCTGACACCATCATATTTACCTCGACCTCGATCGCATTTCTCATTATCGTGTCCAAGTTTGTTGATCTTCTTTCTCTCAACAACAAAGCAAAGTCATTGTCGAAGGAGTCAATGTATCACAATTGCGTAGCTCCGGGAGGTGGCTGGACCTCTGCAGGAATCGAGTTATAAACCTTCATGAAACGGGATGAGAATTCTTGCACCGTCTCCTCCAGCGCCTTCTTCATATTATTGTACTGCGTCAACAACTGCAGGGGGTTCTTCCTGTCTCCCCATCTATTGATGAAATATGTTTCGAACACGATGAAGTATTGAATACTTGCTGGTCATAGGGATTTGAACCACTTCCTCACCTCCCCCACAAAAATCTGTGCGAAAAACCTCATTTTCGTATCTGCATAGTCTACCTCTTCCAGGTCGATGAAGTTGTTGAACCAATCCAAATGCTTCTGGGCTGAAACGTTCCCTTCAACATCATAGAGCTTAATTATCTGGCTGTAATTCTAGGGAAAATCATGCAGCTGGGCTGGTAGAACAAGGGGGGAGAATTTGGTGGCCATGGATCTAGGAGGGTTTGGGACTTGAGGGATATTATTAGACACTAGGTTTTGGAATATTTTTTGGTCGAAAAATATCTCGTCCAAGCTAGTTTTCGACTTAGACCTGAACAAGGTTTGCTCAAACAATGCGTCAAAATCAAGGTCGTAGATGCTTTGTGCATCGTATTTTGGTAAGGAAAAAGTTCTGTCCAGATAATAGAACGGGTATGATGCTTGCTATCTAGTCCTGCGCGTAATTTTCTCGGGGTTGTACACAAGCTCTGTAGGGTTTGGGTCAGGATTTCCTCTGGTATAGATTGTGTTCAGAGCCACGGTTCCTGAACTGCGCTACTTGGAGCTACTGATCTTTTTGACTGGAGTCGACATGGTAAATGTTTCAGCCGGTGCAGATGTTTGTCCCTTTATTACCCTCAGGGGTCAAACTACAATGTTAGTCGTTCTCCCAGGGAAAAATCTATTCAATTTCATTCCCTGAAAACGACGCCAGAATGTTAGCACTCTGTAAATCTGTTCGGACGATAAACAAATGATAGAGGTAACTATTTCAACCAACTTTGAGGCCTGAAAATAGCCTTTTGGACCTCGAGAGGGATCTCTCGGGAGACTCTGTCTCCACGCGGGATATGGCTCTAAAGTTGTGGCTAGATTTAACACCTTTGAAATTATGGGTTCTGGTTATATTGGCGAAATAAAGTAAGAATTTGGACTATGGAGTTGATTCAAGGAAAATGACAGAAACAAATGACTCAGTGACTGAACTTGAGAGGATAAGGCTAAGCGAGCAACATTTTTCAGTGCAAAATCATAAGGTATGGTGAGGAGAAAACACAAGAAGTAACTCGGAGCACTGCTGTGGATGAATTCAGAGTTAACTTTTAGAAGAAAAATGTTTTGTCTAAATGGTGCGAACAAGGGGCACTGCACAGTGAATCCACAGGTTCGAAAATTCATTCCAATTTAGACAGAAAAAGATATGAATAAAGATGAAAGTAAGCACATACGCAAAGAAAGAGACACAATACATCCAACTGCTACAATTAGAATATTTTCATCAAAGCTACAGGACTTTTGCAATAAGTTTCGACCAGACTCAAATTACATACAATAGTTACTGTCTATACTAATTTTTCCAACCAACCTGGCTTACATTGAAAAGATCAAATATATAAATGAGAGCGCCGCTTGGGCTACCCTATTCTTCTAACTGCTATATCTACAAACTAGGGAACTAACTTTTCTGCGTTACAAAATTCTTTGCATGACGTTTTCCAAAAATAGACAAAAGATACATCTGGATACATCATGATCGTTGTAATCCGCCACGGGGATTTGGTTTGGCGATCAAGTATCTGGGTGGAAAAATGTTTGTCAGAGTCCCGATGTCTGGTATAACGGATTTGATTTTCTATTGCATGCTCATTTGCTGGGGGGAAGTGTGTGTGGCAAGTGGCTCTAGATAGTCATGACCGTTATTAAAATGGAAAAATGTCTTGGGCGATGTCTCCTTCAAAATTGTCAAGATTTTCCTTGTGTTTGTGAATACAGGAACAAACTTGGATAATCTTGTTTATTTTTCTCACCGACGAGAGCTGCGCGGGCTATCTCTTTAGCCACTTCACATTCTCTGGAGTGTTTGGCATACCTTCCTTCTGACAGGAACTATGCTTCGCGTAGCTGTACAATAGTATCTTGTGCCTCTCGGAACTGTGTTTTCAGCCACATCATGTTCCCTTCGTGACCTTGTGCTGCTGATGCTTCCATGATCTTTGTCACCAACTGTTGTCTCAGCTCCCTGTTTTCTTGGTATAGTTCGATGATGGCTAGCTTCACTTGCTTCAACTATTGAGATGTCTCTTGATCATTTGAACCTATGACATCCATCCTCCTTGTTTTTCTCCCACTTCCTCGGCTGGTACTTTCCAAATGCTCCAAGCGGACGATGCGCATAAATAATTGTTCAACGATCAATCGTGTGCGTGGCTTATCTAAGATTCGAGTTTCCCCATCTTTCTTGTTCTGCCCCTTCTCTGAGGTGTCTTCTATTGGGGATGCCTTTTGGGAGTAAGAATGAATCCCAATAAATATGGGGCTTAGGTCTGGTGATCCTGCCACTATGTGTACCCTTCTTCATGTTCTGAGAGGTTTCCATCACATGACCGATATCTGTCTTGCACGTATTATATCGGGCAGATGCCCAAGATGGAGAATTCGATCGAACTTGGCCTATGAGAAAACTTACAGACATAGCCTAAATTTGATTTCATGAACAAAATGGGTGTAGAAACTATGGGATTTATAATAGATCGGGTGGAAGGAAAAAATGTGCCAAAGAACAATGAATTCATGGCGATTAGATGTTTTGAATCAAACCACAAATTTTCAATAACATAACCTTGCATGTAAGGTATAGGCGATAAGGGTTGCAGAGAATACGTGATGCAAATGCCATGATTTTTCATTCCTTTCGCCTTCTTAATGAACTGATAATAGTTACAACACTTGTTGACGTGACCTCCATTAACTACTTGACTCGACCTGGGGCACGTAGAGACTAACTTTGACATGAGCCTAATTTCTGGGAACAACATACCCATACCATTCACGTATGTTTCAACTCTGATATCTCGTCCCGCTTCCAAGGGCCAACCGACCACTTGCTAACTTCGACCCTTTCATTGCTACGTACCTGACTTCACGTGTTTTGACACATGGGAGATAACTCGACTAAAAATCGACTCTAATTGAAAGAAAAATGGCGGCGCTAACACTATTAACCCTTGGGGTTTCCTCAGGGTTTTCAGGGTGTGAAGGATTTCCTTTATCGTTGACTTGCTGGCTCTGTCCCACTTCTGACATATCAATATCCATGCCCACTGGTGTTGTTTGTTGGGTTTCCTCCACCACTGGTGTGGGGTTCCCTGGTTCCATATTGGGCAATGATATTTCTTCCAAGTTGACAAATTTTGTAGGCTGTGGTGGTTGTTGTTCGCTTCCATGTGGTTGTTGAGGTGCTTTGAGGTTGCTTCAAGGTCATTTGTAGTCCTGGATAGACACTCCTATCTTGGGTGGTTCCATGGTGGTAAAAAGGGTCTCCGCTGAGATTAGTTCACTTTGTAACTCTTGCAAAGTCGCTCTCTTCTTCGTATACTCTATCGCTCTGTGCTTTTCTCAATTTCACAATAACCCTTCTGATCCCTGCGTGCTTTCCTTATACTAGAATCATGTGAAACTTATCAGAGACGTTACCCAAATTGCGTTTTGAATGAACTGGCAGTTCTCACATACTTTCCATTCAATTCCCTTGACGTCGCCAGTTGGCACGATTAATGCGTCATCCCTTCAATCATTCTTGACATTCAATTTTGATGGACACTATTAGTTGGTGCCGATTTTTTGTACCCGCCATTTCCACAATTTCTTCTTTTTTTTGACCGTTGGTCCTTCCTCCATTGTGCTAACATTTCCAAGTGTGCGTGGACATTCTCTTATTGGTGTGTTATGTCTTCTTTTAGGTGGTTGTTATCTTTTAATTTTTAGCGTGGTAACCCTCTATTGCTGCGCACAATCCTTTGTTTTTTTTTTAAGTTCTAGGAGGTCGACTGTGTCTATACAGCTTCAGTCGAATCCCATTGATCATTCCCCTGAGTTATGTTCCTCCCAAGTCCTTCAAATATACAACTCCCCCATCGGTGACAATATTTACTTCATATGGTCCTAACCAATGCATTCTGAGTTTTCCTGGGTGTTGAAGAGATTTACTGTCGTACACCAAGACTAAGTCTCCCTCCTTAAAATTTGTCCGCTTGATGTGTCTATCATGCCAAGATGTGTCCCTTTCTCTATGTACTTCTTGGTGAAACCCTGCTAGAATCCTATCTTCTTCCATGATCATCAACTGAATTAACCTTTCTTGAACTGCGCCTCTCTCTGTCATGTTTGTAATTGTTGCTACGCGTAGACTAGGTACCCAAAAATCTAATGGCACCACTGCTTCTTGTTCATACATCAATCTGAATGGTGTTTGCCTGGTCAATTTTTTGCATGTGGTCCTGTATTCCCACAATACTGTTGGTATCTTCAAGTCCCAATCGTCCCTATTAACATTGTAGATCTTTATCAGTGCATTTTCGAGGATCTTATTAAAGGCTTCCACTGTTCCATTTTCTTGAGGATGATATGGTGTACTCTTTTGATGATAAACTTCAAACTCCTCAGTCATCGCCTTAATAGTGTTGTTAATGAAGTGAGTTCCTTGATCACTCATCAAAATCCTCGGGCATCCAAATCTAGTGATCACTTGTTCAAACAAGAAGTGTGTTGTTGTCTCTACGCTACAATATTTTACTGGTACTGCTTCTTCCCATATTGTTAAGTACTCTGTCGCAGTAATAATGTGCCTCGCTCCTGACCTTTTTTTTTGGTGGGTTAATTGGTCCCAAAAAATCTATTTCCCACTTGTCGAATACTTGCAAGGTTACTTGTGGTCTTAGGGGCATCTCCCCCATTATATTTGGTTTACCAACCCTCTGACATACATCACATCTCTGACAATGTTCCTTTGATTCTTTGAGAACAGTCGGCCACCATAGTCCTGCGCGCAATACCTTCTTCACGGTATCTTTTTCTGCATAATTTCCTCTTGCTATTACCTCATGGGATTCTGCTAAAATCCTAGGTCTTTCTCATGTTCTAATACACATATTTTCAAGATGTTGTATACACCCATCTTGTATAAGTGTCTTGCAATCAATTGATAGTCTGTAGCCCTGACTACCCGATTTTTCTTTTGCACAGTGTTGAAGTCTTATGGTGCAGTCCCTGTACTCAAGTATTGAATGATGTATGTGAAATATTCATCAGCTACTTGGACTGAAAATAACTGTCATCAGGAAATGTTTCCTCTATATTCATAGGTTCCTCGATAGGTGATCAGGTCCTGCATTCAAATTCCCTGGTTTGAATATCACTTCGAAGTCAAATTCCTGGAACAACAATAACCATCTGCAAATTCTCCCCCCCAACACTGGCTTGTTGACGAGGTATTTGAGAGATGAATGGTCTGTGAATATATTGAAATGTTTTCCCAATAAATAATGTTTGAACTGTTGGATCATGTTGTCATTGACGCCAATGGTTTGATTGATTGATGTCAAGTGATTGATTGATGTCAAAGGATTGATTGATTGATGATTTATGTAATATAATATGTATTGTCCTTGATGAGAATGCATAGATGAAGATGGATCAATGAGTTGTCATTGATACATGATGAAGATGGATCAATGTGGTTCCATTGGTATATGATGCATTGTTGGAAAAATGTATAGAGGACTCATTATTGTCTTATCATGATTGATAAGGTGCACAAATGGATGAACTCCAAAGTGGTCCCCTTATGGTGAAAGCCCTCACGGGAAGACGCTTTGCAGATTGAGTTATCCTAGAAGAATGGTTGGAGGACCCATGCTCTCA
>ML848626.1:40092-59589 GCA_009831015.1 Picea engelmannii | reverse complement strand
TAGCAAAGAAAATGTTCTAGGTAAATTTTAATTAGCGTTGATTTTAGTGGCTGTTCTTTACGCAAAGAGGTGCATGGAAGTGAAACAAATGGAATTAAGACTCTGACCCAAAGAGTGCATCAAGCATGATAAGCAGTCATTTCGTTTTGATGAACATCTAGCTAAGGGAGAGAGAGAGTTCTTTCACTAACAAGCACAACTACAGAATGCTCCCAAACAATCTTTTTCCTTTTCTCAATCAAATCCTAATGTAATGCAAAAATTTCAAATGCTCTCTAATATGCTCAATCAACATTTAAGATATCTTTGTTGTTTGCGTATGGGTGATGATCAACACAATCACAATTCTTATCTTCGCTAATTATCTTCTTGGTATGACTGGAAACCAAACTAGCATAAGCAAAGATCACACAAACAATACACCCTTCGTAGTGATCAAAACAAAAAACGAGAGAAAAGAATCAATCAAAGGAAAAAAAAAAAAAGAGGCAAACTTCACACCCAAAAGCAAGAGCTGAAGAACAATGAATTTGACTGAATTCAAAATAAAAAAGGGGCTGTAGGCCTTGGATGACCTTCACCAGGGTTGTATGCTACTGAAGAGAAGAGGAAAGCAATACAAAGATCTCAAGCTTTACTCAACAGAAAAACTCAGCAGAATAGGTGAAGAAGGCTACAAGATCCAACTCACAAAGGTGTTTGTTCTTCAATCAAGATCGATGTCAAGGCTAAAAAGGAAGGACAAGTGACTCACTAAATCACTCAGCAAGAGACACAGAGGAAAACCCTAACCAAGGCAGTTCTGAGGGGTTTTTTGGCCAAAAGGAGGCTGGCGCTCTGTTGCCAAGGGAAAGGAGCGTTATAGCGCTCTGTGTAGGGCTACAAGAAGCGCTGGCGCACTGGTGACACTAGGTCAGGGGTGCCAGGGTCTAAAAGTCCCAGAAATGTCAAAATTTTTCAAAAGATGAGATTTGAACTCGACAAAAATGCTGAATGTGACAAGGTGAGGAGCCAATCAGCTCATGAAACTAATCAAAGAGGGGTAAACCAGGTCTGAAACAATCAAGGGGAAGAACAAGGTCAATGAGGAGAAAAATCAAAACAAGAGGCTTTGATTCAAGGCTATCTCCCCAGTGGAGTCGCCAGTTTCTGTTGTAGGAAAATCTGCCTGCGGACAAGTAGATCAACCTCTAAGGTTTGACCTTAACCCTAGATAGAAAAATGCTTATCATGGACACTGAATTCCTTTCAAATCTATCTAAGCCTAATGCATGAGAAGGAGGGATGATAGAAGTACCTTTTAATCGACGTTTGTCCCTGCACGCTCTGAGTTGCGCCCCAATATTTTGCTCCTCGTCGAGGTCTGTGGACAAATCAAGATACGACCACTTCCTACTCTACTGACATTAGCTTGAAAATAGATCTATCAATAGATGATAAGTTCATGTAACATTAGACAACATTAGACACGAACTAGAAAGAAACAGGCCAAGCTTGTTATATTAATGAGAATAACGACAGCAATGCTTACAATCGTAGATGCGAATGCGACATCTTCGTCAAGTCCTCTTCGTCTAACCCTTGCCTGAAAGATCCACAACCTGGATGGCAGCAGCTGCACTGATTACTCTTCTCTAGCTGATTGCAAATTTCCTCCAAGATCATAAGTTTCACATATGTAATTCCTACTCCTTCTCCTCACCATAGAGCTTGCTTATATAGGTTGGGAAGAGCCTAACCACTTGAGTTATGTTTAGAACTAGTTAGAAACCTCTTCCTTGGTTGAGAGATCTTTTGACAGAACCAAGAATTCGAGCTTAACTGCCTCCTAAACTCAATTGATTCTCCCCTCATTCTTCTCACCGGGCTAACAGTTCACCCAGAATAGGGAGCGCTCCTTCAGAAAGGTCACAGAGTGCTATAACGATCCCAGAAAGGTCCAGAGAAGCACCAGTGCTCCAAAGTTGGGCAACGCTCCTGCAAAGGGGTGGAAGAGCACTATAACGCTCCTCAGCCATGGTGAAGGGGCGCCAGCGCTCTTCAGGTAGTGTTAGAGGAGCGTTCCCCTTCCAAACCCTTGATTATGAAGCCTTCTAAGGTGTTAAGAGATGTTTGACTTCAGTAGACCGGTTTCCTTCCTTCAAACTGAGTAAATAAGATGTTTCAAGTGTCTCTGTAGTGTCATCATTGAGGTAACATGATTCAACAATATCTATGACACTCGATGACCAACTTGCGACACTTGCGACAAGCTGTACAGGAGTTGCGACACTTGCGACAAGTGAGAGGTATGTGCGACACTTATCCAGTTGAGTGATTTGGATGTGTAACAAGAGCCACCAAACCCTACTGCGCATATGATATAAGATCTGCTCAGCTCGCCAGATCCTTCTTCCTTGCATTATAGAAAAAAATCCTTCTACAACTTCTTACAATAAATTGCACTTAGCTTCTGCAAGTCTCATATAGGCACTAAGATTTTACAGACCTTACTTGCACTTGGCATATATCATGACGCAAACACGCCACCACCCTCATGGCATGCCCGCTCACACAGTACCTTACTCTCTTCTTGGCCTGAAGAACTCAAAGGTTATACTAATTCCCTATCGGGAATCTTCTTACCCACAGATTCTCTTCGTCACGCGATCCCCTTCATTATCTTCTTAGAGGATCAGGAATCACGACTTCGCGAGTCCAGCAATCGAGTGCTACACCCTTGAATCCCCGAAACCTGATGGTCAGTCAACTCGCTGACTTTTCCCAGAGAGATTTCTCTACTCCCTCCCTCGCTACTCGCGATACCAAATCTTTGGTTCTACAACCTCCGATGCCCGAGGCACCGAAACTCCGATGCGCACGTGTGACTTGACTCGTCCACGCCCGTCACTTCTATCAGGACCTCCATGCTATCGTGACCTCGCTCCCTCGCAACTCACTTCTCATGAGGTCGAATAACTTCCCCATCAACTTCCAAGGTCCGAGGTGCCGAAACTCGCAACCTCGCTCCCTCGCGACTTCGCTTCTCATGAGGTCAATTTCTTGAGCCTTTTCTCGCGAGGCTTCAATGCATGAGCCCACGTGCGGATCCAACAAATTTCCCGTGACCTGGATCCAACGACTATTCACCTCCTCGCACCTCACGTCCTCATGACTCGGAGTACCCAATGGTTGGGCTCTCACCCTGCGAGAACCCGAGTTTGCGAGATCCTTAGATCTCCTCCACCTGTCCTCTTCAAATGGATGCTCCTGATCCTTTCACCACTTCACTACCTCGTTACCTCACGTCTCGTGGATTTTAACCCCAAACACTTGGGTGTTCACCCTGCGAGTTCCCGAGTCTGCGAGATCCTTAGATCTCTGCCACCTGTCCTCTTTAAATGGACGGCTCCCAGCCTGCTCCCCACTTCGTGCCCTCTTGCCTCGAAACCTTTGACACCACTTTCTCAACCCTTCCACTTGCGAGTTCCCGAGGTGCGAGGTGCCACCTGTCCACTTACCAAATCCTCTGGACCCACACTATCCTCGGAGTAGTCGAGATCTCGCTCCTCGCAATCTCGTGACTCTCCTTACCAAACTTAGGACACTTTCCTCATGAGGTCCCGATGGGTGATCTCGTGAACAATCCAATGGCCTTAACCGAACTTGATCAACGGTGCTGCCCCTCCTGATATTTGAATCCTCTCGGCACCTGCGCTGTAACTACCTTGCACCTTTGGGAGATTCAATGGTTCTCGGAACTTCGTGAAATCTCTCCCAAAGATTTCGTCCGTCTGTTCTCCCCTTGAATATTCTGCGAAATAAAGAAGTGTCTCTCCACGAGACTCGTTTGCTCGCTCACCAACCTGCAACGCTTTCCTTTGAATTCCCACGGCAACTTCCCTGCACTTATCCTTCTGGGAGTTCAAATGTCTATCCCTCCTGATATTTTCCACAACTTCAATAGTCTCTTAGGAATAATAGATCTCCGTGCATGCACTGGCAACGCTGGCCTGAAACCTTTCACGGCGTAAAATCCCAGTTCTCTTCTTCAACGATATCACAAAGGTCCTATACCTCCTGAGATTTTCCCACTCTGACTCTTTCAAAGGGATTTGCACGCGCTCCTCACGACAGTCATTCAACAACTCTCAAGTGTTGAATCCCTTTGACTCTGTGCAACTCCTGCAACAACAGTCTTTGATTCCCTTTGCTCAGGTTCATGACTGAGACTTCTTTTTTAGCCTGCGCACTTCTTGCATGGCTTCAACAACCCACTTCCACTTCTGGGTGAATGAGAACAAAAGTTAAACTACTGAGCCTTCATCAACACACTCCTTGTGGATGAATTCAACTGCACACCTTCCAGGAATCTCCTGGCTCAGATAGAGAAACAATTGAACCTTACTTCTCTCTCCCTTTCAAACTTCAGTTTAAAACATGAAATCACATGCACAACATATACAAATCAAATGCATAACAAGAAGTAATCATTCATGAGCATAACATCAATACACAGAGAGAACAACACAAACCATGAGGTTGAATCAAAGCTTCCTTCTATTAATTCAAATGCTTGTACATGGGTGTTCTTCATACAATATTCTCTACTTGCTTCTCTCTTCTTTCTTCTGAATGCTTCCATTATGTTACAATGGTACAATGAGGGTGTCTATATCCGTTTTCCCTCTCGAAATCCAAACTATCAAATCTAGACTTAAAATCCTATCTACCAACATTAACTAGATTAAATGCCTCCTATCTACTAAAGGACAAGAGCTTAAAGGCTCAAGGTCCATTACAATATACAATGCGCCTTCATAAATGGCTTCATTAAAGACATGCGCTACAATCCCAAAGCATTTTCAAAAATTTGGGTTGGTTTGTCCAGCTGATCTCCGCTTGATGTGCTGGCTCGCTTGATGAGTTGGCGATGCTCCTGCATCATACTCCTTGGCTTGAAAACTTTCATGGGCTCCTGTCCATGAGCTCCTGCATGGTCTGTCCATGATTTTGTATCTCTGCTTCACTTTCCCAGCTAGCATCTTCCACTGTGTGGTTTTTCCATTTAACCAGATACTCGAAGTATTGCTTTCGTTTGGTCTTTTTGCTCACCCTCTTATTAAGTATACACTCCATCTGTGGCTGCTCTGCAATCGACATCTGCTTCTTCCACTGGATCTCTAGCTGTTCATCACTTCCAACTCCTGCTTCCTCAGTATTATATGGGTATAAGTCTGAGACATTGAATGTTGGAGATATTCTGATCTCATCCGGCAACACAATTTCATAAGCGTTTTCTCCCAATTTCTTCAGAACTCTGCATGGCCCAATTTTCTTCATTTTCAGCTTATTGTATGTTCCCCTTGGGAACCTTTCCTTTCTCAGATGTGCCAGAACTATATCACCAGCTTCGAACTGAATTTGTCTTCGATGTTGATCCACTCTGTGCTTATATTCCTGGTTTGATTTGAGCAATCGCTCCTTCACCCTGCTGTGAAGTTCTTTCATCACTTCTGCGAATTCTTCAGCGCTTGCGCTCTTAGTCCTTATCTGTTCTGAATCCCTAGGTTTAGAAACTCCTCTTGGCTTCCTGCCATATACAATCTCAAATGGAATTTTTCCTGTTCTCTTGTTCACTGATTCATTGTACGTAAACTCTGCCTGTGGAAACACATTGCCCCAACTGTTGTGGTGCTCTGTCACCAAGCTTCTTAACAAATATCCCTGACTTCTATTTACCACTTCTGTTTTCCCATCCGTTTGAGGATGATAGGCAGAACTAAACATCAAGTTAGTTCCCATATTCTTCCAGAGTGTCCTCCAGAAATGTCCAATGAATTTCGTATCCCTGTCTGATACTATACTTCTGGGTAAACCATGAAGTCTAACGATCTCCTTGAAGAACAAATTTGCAATATGAGTCTCATGGCTGGTCTTCTGGCATGGAATAAAATGTGCCATCTTTGAAAACCTGTCCACCACCACAAATATCGAATCATGTCCTCTTTGCGTCCTAAGCAATCCCAATACAAAATCCATGCTGATTTCATCCCATGGCCTCTCAGGTATGGGTAATGATTGATAGAATCCTACATTCTGCTTCCTACCTTTTGAATGCTGGCAAATTCTACATTTGTCAACAAACTTCTTGACTTATGACTACATCCCTGTCCAAAAGTATTCTTCACTTAGCTTTGCAAATGTCTTGTCGTGGCCAAAATGCCCTGCCAATCCACCACTGTGCTTCTCTTTTAGCATATTCTCCCTCATGGAGCAATTCAGAATGCATAACTGATTTCCTCTGAATAACAGTCCATTCTGGATCATGTAATATATCCATGGGCTTCTGTCTCTGAGAACTGGATTCTCAGCTGCTTCATATGCCTCTGCAAAATCTACATCACCTGCATACATGTCCCTAAGATTTTCAAAACCCAATGTTTGACTCGAAACTCCTGCAGCAACAAACACTTTCTGCTCAAAGCATCAACCACTTTGTTAGCAGTACCTAAAATGTGTTTAATTACAAATGTAAAATTATGAATATACTCTACCCATTTAGCATGTTTTTGATTCAACTTCTCCTGTTGAGTCATAAACTGCAATGCATGATTATCACTATACAGAACAAATTCCTTTGGGATCAAGTAATGCCTCCACTTCTTCAACGCTTGTATGATAGCATAAAACTCTTTATCATATGTGGAGTACTTCAGCTTTGCCTCATCCAACTTCTTGCTGAAATATGCAATTGGTTTGTTCTCCTGGCTCAAGACCGCTCCTATGGCAAAGCCACTTGCATCACATTTTACTTGGAACACTTTCGTAAAATACATCAACACTAAAACCGATTGTTCTGTGATCTTCTGCTTCAACAGATTGAAGCTCTCCTCTGCCTCTTTAGTCCAATGAAAATATTTATGTCTTTTCTTGACAGTATCCATCATCGCTGCGCTAATCCCACTGAAACTCCTGATAAATTTTCGGTAGAAACTAGCCAGTCCATGAAAAATTCTCACCTCGAAAATATTTCTCGGTGATGGCCAATTTTTTATTACCTCCACTTTACTTGGATCCATCTTTAATTCATTTGCGGATATGACAAACCCCAAGTAAATGAGTTTTGTCTTCATAAATGAAGATTTCCTCATGTTGATCAACAAGTTCTCTTGCTGTAGATTCCTCATTACTGCAGCTAAATGCTTCAGATGTTCTTCTTTCATTTTGCTGAAAATCAATATGTCATCCAGATAAACAATGAAAAAATTACCAATGAATTCCTTCAACACTTCATTCATCAACCTCATAAAGGTACTTGGTGCATTTTTCAAGCCAAACGACATGACTAGCCATTCATATAACCCTTCGTTGGTCTTGAAGGTTGTCTTCCACTCATCACCTTCCCTCATGCGAATCCGATGGTATCTGCTTTTCAAATCAACCTTTGAAAAAAATTTGGCTCCACTTAGACAGTCCATCAAGTCATCCATCCATGGCAATGGAAACCTGTACCTGATGGTTATCTTGTTAATGGCTCTGGAATCAGTGCACATTCTCCAGCCTCCATCTTTCTTTGGACTCAGTACCATTGGAATGACACACAGACTTAAACTTTCCCTGAACAGTCCTTTATCCAACAGTTCCTGTATCTGCCTTTTAACTTCTTCGTTCTCCTGCGACGTCAACCTGTACGCAACTTTGTTTGGAAAACTGGCTGCTGGTATGAGGTCTATATGATGAATCACACTCCTCATCGACGACAACGAATGAGGTAATTCATCTACCACAATGTCAGCGAACTCTTCCAGTAGTTCCTGAATTTCTTCAGGTAAATCATCCACTCTTGTGCTAGTCAAAACAACTTTTGGTTTCCTGACCACAAAGAATTGTGGATCTTCCTTCTTCTTTACTTCTGCCAGAAGTTCCTTCCCACTCATGAGAAGTAACTTGTTGTTCACTTCTAGTTTCACCTCCTTATATTTTATCGGAAGTAACATATGTGTTCTCCCATTCTTCTCCAAAGTATACGTATTCATCTTCCCATCATGAACTATGTTCCTGTCATATTTCCATGGTCTGCCTAGCAATAAATGACATACATCCATAGGAATAACATCACATAGTATTTTATCATTATATCCTCCTATCTTGATGTCAACTAAGCACTATTTAGTGACACTTACCTGATGTCCCTTCTGTAGCCATGAAACTTTATATGGAATCGGGTGATCAGTCGTCTCCAATTCTAGTTTCTCCACCATCTCGGTTGAAACGAGATTATCTATGCTTCCGCTATCCACGATAACCTTGCACTTCTTGTCTTTGGTCTTGCATGTGGTTCTGAAAAGTCTGTTTCTTTAAGCTATGTCCTCCACCTCCTTCTTGGGTGTTAAGAGAACCTTACGCATCATCAATGACCTTCCGTCTTCTGCGTCTTCTGCTTCAGTCACTCGCCTCTGTGCCTCGGCGATGTGAGATTCTCCTCCATCCTTATTCCTTTCTGGATAGTCAACTGCCTTGTGTCCATTCTTCCCACATGTGTAGCATGTGATGACTCCACCTCTACCTCTTCCTCTACCTCTGGTACGAGGAAATGTGTTATTATCAGTGTATCCTCCGCCCTGTTCTGTCTGCTGCCTTCGTTGTTCAGCGTGCTGGCCTCGCTGTGAACTTGCACCTCTTTCTGTTCTAGTCTGAGGCTTCTTCCAGTCGTCCTTAGATTTCTGAAACCAGTCTTGGGAAATTGATTTACCTTTTGGCTGGCTCCTACCTCTGCCTCGCTGTGCTGGCTTACGACTTAGCTTTTCCTCAGCTTTCAACGCCACCTGATACACATCCTCCACCGTTCTGATGGTTGTCATACTCATCTCATCCTGGATATCGTATCTCAAGCCATTCATATACCTGGCAACTTTTTCATCATCGCTCTCCCGATGACCTGCTCTGATATTGAGCTTGTAGAATTCCTCAGTATACTCCTTTACTGTCATCATCTTCTATCTCAGGTTCTGCATTCTCCTGAACAATGTGATTTGATAATCCCTTGGGATGAACTTTGCCTTCATCTTCGCAATCATTCGATCCCAACTTTTAATCTTTTGCTTGCCTTTGGAATTTCTATCTGCTTGAAGCTCGTCCCACCATAATGTTGCATGTCCCTTCAATTTTGTGACAGCATGCCTAACCTTCTTGTCCTCCTCGATATCCTCATAATCGAAGTAGGTGTCAAGAGCTCTAATCCAATCTAGAAGCTCTTCTGCATCCGGATTCCCTTCATAAGTTGGAATGTCCATCTTTGTTTTTGAACTCATCTGGGTGATAGCCTTAATTAATCGCTCATTGGCTGCATCCTCGGCGGCAACTTCTCCTTGTTGTTCGGCTTCAACTTCGCCTTCAGAGTCACTCAGATCTCCAACACTGGCTGTGCGTCTCTGCGCTGCTTCCATATCTTCTAATCTCGCTCGGAGATCACGTATTTGCCTTTCCATTTCTGGATTCTGTGCTTGTCTCCCTCTTCCTCTTTGGTTTCCCCTATCCTCTGGATCGGGTGATTGTCTTTCTCTCCTCAGCGGCATGGTGAAATTCTCTTCTTTTCCCTGCTACAGAAAACAAAGAAATTTTCTCGCTCTGATACCACTCTGATGCAAATGCGCCATCACCCTCATGACACGCCCGCTCACATAGGACCTTACTCTCTTCTTGGCCCAAAAAACTCAAAGGTTATCCTAATTCCCTATCGGGAATCTTCTTACCCACCGATTCTCTTCGTCACACGATCCCCTTCCTTATCTTCTTGGAGGATCAGAACTCGCGACTTCGCGAGTCCAGCAATCGAGTGCTACACCCTCAGATCCCCGAAACCTGATGGTCAGTCAACTCGCTGAATTTTCCCGGAGAGATTTTTCTACTCGCGCCCTCGCTACTCGCGATACCAAATCTTTGGTTCTACAACCTCCGATGCCCGAGGCACCGAAACTCCAATGCGTACGTGTGACTTGACTCATCCACGCCCGTCACTTCTATCAGGACTTCCACACTATCGCGACCTCGATCCCTCGTTACTCGCTTGTCACGAGGTCGAATAACTTCCCCGTCAACTTCTGAGGTCCGAGGTGCCGAAACTCGCGACCTCGCTCCCTTGCAACTTTGCTTCTCATGAGGTCAAGTTCTCGAGCCTTTTTTCGTGAGGCTCTGATGCACGAGCCCATGTGCGGATCCAACAAATTTCCCACGACCTGGATCCAACGGCTATTCACCTCCTCGCACCTTGCGTCCTCGTGACTCGGAGTACCCAATGGTTGGGTTCTCACCCTGCGAGCTCCCGAGTTCACGAGATCCTTAGATCTCCTCCACCTGTACTCTTCAAATGGATGCTCCTGATCCTTTCACCACTTCGCTGCCTCATGACCTCGCGTCTTGTGGATTTTAACCCTAAACACTTGGGTGTTCACCCTGTGAGTAACTGAGTCTGCGAGATCCTTAGATCTCTGCCACCTGTCCTCTTTAAATGGATGGATCCTAGCCTGCTCTCCGCTTTGTGCCCTCGCACCTCGAAACCTTTGACACCACTTTCTCAACCCTTCCACTTGCGAGTTCCCGAGGTGCGAGGTTCCACCTGTCCACTTACCAACTCCTGTGGACCCACACTATCCTCAGAGTAGTCGAGATCTCGCTCCTCGCAATATCGCGACTCTCCTTACCAAACTTAGGACACTTTCCTCATGAGGTCCCGATGGGCGATCTCGTGAAAAATCCAACGGCCTTAACCGACTTGGATCAATGGTGCTTCCCCTCCTGAGATTTGAATCCTCTCAACACCTACGCTGTAACTACCTTGCACCTCTGGGAGATCCAACGGTTCTCGAAACTTCGTGAAATCTCTCCCAAAGATTTCGTCCGTCCGTTCTCCCCTTGAAGATTCTGTGAAATAAAGAAGTTTCTCTCCACGAGACTCATTTGCTCACTCGCCAACCTGCGACACTTTCCTCCGACTTCCCACGACAACTTCTCTGCACTTAGCCTTCTGGGAGTTCAAAGGTCTATCCCTCCTGAGCTTTTCCACAACTTCAATAGTCTCTTAGGAACAATAGATCTCTATGCATGCACTGGAAACGATGGCCTGAAACCTTTCACGGTGTAAACTCCCAGTGCTCTTCTTCAATGATATCACAAAGGTCCTATACCTCCTGATCTTTTCCCACTCTGACTCTTTCAGAGGGATTTTCACGTGCTCCTCGTGGCAGTCATTCAACAAATCTCAAGTGTTGAATCCCTTCGACTCTGTGCAACTCCTGCAGCAACAGTATTTGATTCTCTTTGCTCAGGTTCACGACTGAGACTTCTTTTTCAGCCTGCGCACTCCTTGCACGACTTCAACAACCCACTTCCACTTCTGGGTGAATGAGAAAAAAATTTAAACTACTGAGCCTTCATCAACGCACTCCTTGCGGATGAATTCAACTGCACACCTTGCAGGAATCTCCTGGCTTAGATAGAGAAACAATTGAACCTTCTCCCTTTCAGACTTCAGTTTAAAACATGAAATCACATGCACAACATATACAAAAAAATGCATAACAAGAAGTAATCATTCATGAGCATAACATCAATACATAGAGAGAACAACAAAAACCATGAGGTTGAATCAAAGCTTCCTTCTGTTAATTCAAATGCCTATACATGGGTGTTCTTCATACAATATTCTCTACTTGCTTCTGAATGATTCCATTATGTTACAATGGTACAATGAGGGTGTCTATATCCGTTTTCCCTCTCGAACTCCAAACTATCAAATCTAGACTTAAAATCCTATCTACCAACATTAACTAGATTAAATGCCTCCTATCTACCAAAGGACGAGAGCTTAAAGGCTCAAGGTCCAATACAATATACAATGCGCCTTCATAAATGGCTTCATTAAAGACTTGCACTACAATCCCAAAGCATTTTCAAAAATTTGGGTTGGTTTGTCCAACTGATCTCCGCTTGATGTGCTGGCTCGCTTGATGAGTTGGCGATGCTCCTGCATCATATCACATAGACATACTATTTGACTCTCTCTCTTACATTGCCTATCCTTCTATTTATACATGAAAAAGTAGGCCTAAGCGTGGGTAAACCCATGGGCCGACATCCATTTCCCATTACATATTCCCAAAACCCAAAAAGGGACCCAAAAGTGGGCCGAGATTCTGCAATCTCCGCTTCGTCTGGCGCTCCATCTTCGACAGGCTGTCGAAGTCCCAAAAATGGTCAAATATGACCAAGTGTTCCCAAAACTTGGTCAAGTGCCAACAATTATGGTACATTTTCTTATTCATTTCTAATATTATGAAATTGCTAGTTTGAAACCCTAGGAGAAAAACACATCTTATTGTCCTTTTCTTTATAATTTTTCACCTACTTGATTTTGCTAAGAAACATCTACTTTGAAGAATATAATAGAGCCCTACCTTTGTATCACTCTAGTATAATTTCTTCATTAAGCTTCATACATTTTATTTCAAGTTTGATCTAAAGAAGAAGGAAATCACTAGGGCCTAGGGTTACCTACTTTTTATCATTTTTTCCTTCTATGGTTTTAGATGTTGAGGCCTTAGGTTAGTAACACCTCAATCATATTCACCTTCCTTTATTTCATCTACTATCATTTGTTGTTTCCCTCTAAGAATTTGCACTGCAAACTTTGACTCCACTTACCCTAGAAGGCACTAGTTCATACCTTGCAAGTGATTAATGGACCAAACAAACTCTTAAACCATCTACCTTAAGACTTTAAATAACTATTTCTAACTTTAGATTAGACTAACCTACTAACTAATTTGCTGTTGTTGCAAAATATTTCTACAACCATCTATAACATCAACAAAATTATCCTAAAGGCAAGTTTTAAATCATAATATACATTTCCATCATTGCTTCTGACAATTACTATCACTTTGTCAAGTTTATGTTATCATTTCTAGTCATTTTTGAAGCTTTATTGAGGCATAATTGTGAATCTAGTGCTATATATATATTTATGTTATAAATACTTCTGTTGCTTCAGATTTTGTATCAGATTGTTCTTTTTATCAAAATTCTATGGTTTTATGAAGCACTAACATCATACGATACTTGTAAATAATATTCTTTTTCTTGTTGTCTTGTTCTTAGAAGGTACACTTATATTAATTTGCTTCATCTCATTAAAACCTTTGGAAATTTTTATCAGAGTGACCTGTGAGAGGGGTGGGACTTTCTTGATACTCTTTCCTTTAGCCTTCTCAAAACCCCAGGTCACTGGCGAAATCTCCCCTTGGTTACTACTCCTAAATAGAAAGAGGTGTCTTGTTTAGGTGACAGTGATAAGACAACCTCCTTGTTACACCAATTTAGTATTCACTTGCCTTTGGATTTGGGAAAGTACAAATTGCACGATAAAATTTTGGCAATGTTGCCAGGGAATACTGAGTCAATATTCCTCAACAACACTTTTTCGATAATCCTTTATCCAAATCCCTTACTTCACAAAGATTACCTAGAGACTCCACTGAGGGTGATTCCCTCTTTTCTCTTTGATGATCCATGGAAGGATTACCTCGCTACTCCACTGTTGACAAAGCCAACCATGGATTTTCAACGGGACTCAGGAAATTTCAAACCCTTAGACATGAGTAAACTCCCAGGATACCCTCGACAAATGTCCCCAAGGTATGAAAAATGGATCCCTATATTCACTGATAGTGATGGAGTTAGAGCTGATAATCACATGAATGATTTTTGGGATTTCTTTCAACCCCACCCTATCAATGATGATACTGAGGATTTGGAAATGAAACTTTTCTCTGCCACTCTTCATGGAAATGCTAGAGAAGGGTATGATGATCTCCCTAATGCTAAATTTACATCTATGGACCAGCTATAAGAAACCTTTCTCAAGAGATGGGGTATTAAATTGAACTATATCCAAATGCTACTAAAAAGACCTGAGTACATAAAACAAACTAAGAATGAGTCTGTCAGGGAATTCTAGGATAGGTTTGAAAATTTTCTATGGAAAATTCCTAGAAGCCATCATCCTGAAGACAAATACCTTGCTTACCTCTATACCAATGCACTCTTAGTGAATTTAGGGTTTCTCCTTAGTAAAAAGGGCCCAAAAACACTCCAAGAAGCTCATATTATGGCTATAGATATCGAGGCAAATATCTCCTTGTTCAAGGAAGGACACCTATTTACCCTAGATACTCTTATCTTGGAGAGATTAGTTTCCCTTGAGACCTTTACTAGTAATTTTCAATAAAAAGGGGAACAAGTAATCAATCGACAAGAGGTTCAGGAGAAGAATCATAATGAGGCTTTCCAATCCCATGAGGAAGAGAAAGAGATTACTCATTCTTCTACTGAGGATAATAGAGATGTGGTTGAAGAGTGAGATCCCAAAGATATAAAAAATGATGATGACGTATTGATGTATGATCCTCCCTTTGATGAAGCCATTCAAGAGCCTATCCCCCCTACACAAGAAGAATAGGATGATGTTAGTCACTTTCCTTTTCAAGTTTTTGATGACACCTTGTTCTATAATCTAGAAAGGGAAGAAGAAACATAACCCTTGGACAAGACAAATCCTCCTTATTATGAAGTTGAAGAGACAAGTCATGAGGATGAGACAATGATGCATGCTCTTCCATTTGATGAAGTTGTCCGAGTCCTTAAATCTCTTGCACAAGAAGATGTAAAAACAATAAGTTATTTTCCTTTCTAAGAGTCTCATGATGATTTTTTTTATGATTTGGAATGTGAAGAAGTGCTAGAGGAGCCCTCAGATGTTTTAATCCCTTCATGTTATCATAAATATGATGACTCTGTTGATAATATTGATGAATTCATACATGTTGGAAAGCGTAAATGGGACATGATTGGATATTATGGGGATCCCATTTAGGACATTGAGGGTCATTTCCAAAAGTTTCCTTTACAACTATCATATGAGGTTACTAATAATTTTGACATTTGACAACAAGGAGATGATATAATTACAAACTTTTCTCATATACCCAATGATGACCTGGTGCTATGTTCTCTTAGTAATTTTTGGTCATACCTTGAGGATTTTGACGAATATTCCTTTGAGAACTTATTCCATGAAGAAGATTATCAACCACCATTGTGCTCAGATATTGATAAAGGTTAGGGCATTTATTTCCCAGAGAAGGATCATTGTGACAATATCTTCGAGCTCCCTTCGGCTATTTTATCTTGCTATGTCACTAAAAGTGTGGTTGGGAAGCATGTCCTCTGCCTTGAGTTTTCTCTGGGGAAAAGTTTACTTTTAGAATTCAAGGGTAGGTTGAAAACCTCAAGAATAAGTTTGTTATATTAATCGTTCAACCTTCCCTTAAGAAATTGTCAGTCATCCTCTAGGTTCTTTCTAGCCCCTTCCCAAACCTCAAATTGTGAAGATGTCCAAGGTAGCCAACTTTCAGACCCTTTCAGTCAGTCTATTGAAACTTTGATTTTTCACGATCCCTTTCTGAGATGGATTGAGAACTTTCCAGAGAGTGTGACTTGGCACCATTTTTTCCCTCCCTCTTGCCTCCATGAGCTAGACTTTATGATCTCTGATGATACAATACATCTTCTAACTCATGTTATTTTTGTGGTTGACTTATCATTTTTTTGGTTTATGATGAAGCACAAAGGCAGGTATTATGAGACAATGCTAGGATGGTTTCACTGGATATTTGACTACACCTAACATTCAACCAACATGTAAGTAGAGGTAAGTAGGTAGGCATTTGCATTCATTGCATATACCATCTGCATATCATGCTAGAATAGTGTAGTTTTAGTTTCATTTCCATCTCTATATATGATTACTTACTTGTATTTCATTATATCATATATGAGCCAAGGGTGATATCACCACCCCAAAAGATTAATAATTTCTTTTGTTGAGATCTAGTAGATCATAGGTCATTCCAGAGATGCTGAGGTTATCATGCACTCTACGATGAGCACATGTCCCCGATTTGGAGCCATATGTTATCCTCTATCCTAGGGATAACTAAGGAGATTATGTCTTGAGGCCCACAAGTCCTAGACATGGAGTATCGAGAGCCATATGACTTGAGCTTGGCCCTGGAGGGCCCATATTTTCTTTAGCGTCTCCTATATATCCAAAACAACAACATCCATCCCATCGACTTGGTTTTGAAGTAGCAGTGGGTCTTTCTCCATGAGGTAATGAGTCTGGGTATCATGGTATGTGTCACTCTGATTCTCTAAACATTTGAATATGTGCATTGAATTCTCTTTTATTTCATGATGTTTGCTTGGAAATTATGCTCTTTAAATTGTCCATACTTGGGGGGGATGATAGAGTGCTCTAGTAAGTTGGTCCCTTTAGGGATGAGTTGCTACTGGGTGGGTCCATGAAAGATCATCGTCCATTACTTCCATACTTACCACTTTTCATCATTATCCCTCTCATATTTTCCCTACATTGGTTTGGGCATTGGGTTTGCCAAGCTATTAAGGGTTGTACCTTACCTTGTGGGGAGAAGGGGATAAAGGACCAGAGGGTAAAAGTAGCTGACAAAATTTAAAATCCAAGATGAAACCTTGATATGCTTCACCCAGGGATTCTTGAAAAAGAAATAAAAGGCTTCTCAACAAGAAAAGGGGACCTGTAAGATAAAATAAAACTCAAGATCTAGTTGGTTGATAGGAGGTCTCATCATGAGCCAACCTATTAGGTCCATGGGAATGTAGAGGTATGACACTTCCATCCATCTGGTCACCACTCCAGGGTAGTGGTTCTTGGTGGCATATCCAAGAGAAATGGGGTCTCATCATGAGCCAACCTTCTCATCTCCATGAAATGCTTGTGGGTAACGTTGTCACCACTGGTCACCACACTAGGACAATGTCCTCCGACTATTCTCTTGAAAATAAAAATAAATAATAAAAATATTAAAATGCATTGAATGGGCTAGGAAACAATGGCATCCATGACAAGGTGCAACTCACCCTCTATAGAGGCACCCACATGTAAGGCCTACATTTCCTTGTTATCACTGCACCCCTTTCCCAAATATCCCCTACACCATCTCATCCATTTACATGACCTAGATTGGTATTCACTTGGGAAACACCCCACACCTGAGGAGGATTATCCCAATAGGAGGTCCCGAGACCCTCCCCAAACCTGGCTTGTTAAATAACACAAATTCTTTGAGCATTTGTCTGGGTAAAGGGGGGTTTGATGCACATGTTTGGATAACTTGATTATTAGATGTGATTGACATTCCTATGATCCTTGTGAATTATGAGCCCATGGAGGGCATACTTATTATTGTTGCAAGACCATGCCCGACAAATAGGTACATATGGGGAGATGATTAGTTTAGACCTCCATGGGGCTAAAATCCCACTAGATGGATGTTGTGACCCAAGCTAGGGGTAGAGGGATACCAGAGGCTTGCACTGGAGAAAAGGGAGGACATTCCACCAGAGGCACTTTGGTAGGCCTGGAACTAGGTGGGTCTTTCCCTCCCACCATGATGTTGGACCTTGAAGGCCCCTGAGATCATCATTTTGAGCCTTGACTTCATCCAGTTAGGGTTTTGGCATGAGGACGACTTGGTTGGCACGCGTGGAAGCTTCTAAGGCCTTTTGAGGCATAATGTTTCACTTCGGAGGCCTAACATTCCATGAAGGGGCCTAACGTCACCCTAGGAGGGGCATGACATCATCCCTAAAGACAAAATTAGGGTTTTAATTGTTAATTTTATGTAAAACTAGATTTTTGATGTAAACTGGCCATGTCAACCTTTTTTGACCTAAAATGTAATTAAAGGTCATTGATATTGTATAAATAGAGAGTTAATACTCTCATTTTTTCATCATATTTCACTCATAGAAGTGTGAGGTCTGAAATTCGACCTCTTTTAAGGCTTATTGGCTAAAATTAAGTGGTGCGCAACTCTTGGAGGAGGCTATTTTTGGTGTATTTTTTCATTTTCATGGTGGAAAGTCTTCAACTAGGGTTTGTGGCTAGATTATTCTTGATGAAGTAAAAATCTACAATCCTTCTTTATTTTGAATGGTTATGGTACATTTACTTATTCATTTCTAAGATTATGAAATTACTAGTTTGAAACTGATCCAAAAACGGATCCAGAAGCCTGATCGGGCTTGAAAAATGCTCAAAAATGAAAGTGCTCGGAATGTGACGAAACCTGCGCCATTGCGTCCGTCTCGTCTTCCTGATTTCGGCGGTATATTTACTTCATCAAACAGAGTCCGTATGGAGAAGATATTGCGTTCTGTCCGAAAAGTCAAACAGGGAAAAATTGGAAGCTGACTGGGCAGGCCGTACAGTGCTGACGTGGCATGTCTGTACAGGACACGTGGCGGCTCTAGAAGACAACACATGGCGGGGCTGTACAGATGACATGGGCCAACCAGGAGGCAACATGTGGCAGACCGTACGAAAGGACACGTGGCGTCCCCAGGACGCGACACGTGTCACACGGATTTGGCGTTTTCAGGGTACGGATGGGCCAATAAAAAAGTGACACGTGTCACCACTCACAGGGTGACACGTGGCACGCTGATGTCATCGGCTGACGTAGTGAGATGACAAGGCGTACGGTTTGGCTGACACGTGGCATGACGTGACAGTACGGTGGCAGATGATTTGGCAGATGATTTGGCAGGCACGTGGACCAATGACGTGATGACACGTGGCATTATCCGTTTGGTTTAAAAACGCCACGTGGCCCACTCACAGGGTGCCACGTGGCGCTGTAGGATTGGCTCGTCGGTTTCATTATAAAAATGGGTTTGGTGGCTCGACCGGGGGTCGAACCCACGACCTCCCGGCAAACGAACGGTCTATGTATTCGGGCTAGCCAACATAGCCACGGGCGGAACTTGTTATGGATTCGGCATAAAATCTTTTTAAATTTTGTTAAGGGATCAAATGGGCGGCAAACGGGCCGGGGCCTGGCCCCAGCCCTCGCCGCATAAACAAATGACATAGAACCATGCCATATGACCGGTCCGTTAACACTTATTACGCGGGGTTTATATTTAAACCACAGTTCTATCCACCTGCCACAGGACCGGCGCCAACCGACATACGGAGCGAAGTTTTGGCGGGAATCTTGGGGCTTGGTTAACAGCCCGCGGCCATATGGCGCCAAGAGACCAAGACCTAGAGCTAATCCAACAGGGCGCGGGTTATTGTTACAACCGTTTGGCCCGTGGGTCTATGCAACCGCCCATAAAATCAGGAGCTGGAGCCAACGAATAGGGGCCCGCGCTGTGGCGCGTGGCCCTATTATAGCAGCATATGACCGTAAAAAGGGGGCTGCGCCCAATTTTTCAACAAAAACTATTGAATAGTGGGTTTTTAAAAAGAATTTGGTTATTTTTTTTATTAAATGTAGCTATTATTAGCAGATTTTCTCCAATTTTGGGGGATATTGGGCATTTTTGGAGGCCAGATTCTTGGAGGAAGTT
>ML848626.1:6415-30212 GCA_009831015.1 Picea engelmannii | reverse complement strand
CCCTAGTTGAAGACTTTCCACCATGAAAATGAAAAAATACACCAAAAATAGCCTCCTCCAAGAGTTGCGCACCACTTAATTTTAGCCAATAAGCCTTAAAAGAGGTCGAATTTCAGACCTCACACTTCTATGAGTGAAATATGATGAAAAAATGAGAGTATTAACTCTCTATTTATACAATATCAATGACCTTTAATTACATTTTAGGTCAAAAAAGGTTGACATGGCCAGTTTACATCAAAAATCTAGTTTTACATAAAATTAACAATTAAAACCCTAATTTTGTCTTTAGGGATGATGTCATGCCCCTCCTAGGGTGACGTTAGGCCCCTTCATGGAATGTTAGGCCTCCGAAGTGAAACATTATGCCTCAAAAGGCCTTAGAAGCTTCCACGCGTGCCAACCAAGTCGTCCTCATGCCAAAACCCTAACTGGATGAAGTCAAGGCTCAAAATGATGATCTCAGGGGCCTTCAAGGTCCAACATCATGGTGGGAGGGAAAGACCCACCTAGTTCCAGGCCTACCAAAGTGCCTCTGGTGGAATGTCCTCCCTTTTCTCCAGTGCAAGCCTCTGGTATCCCTCTACCCCTAGCTTGGGTCACAACATCCATCTAGTGGGATTTTAGCCCCATGGAGGTCTAAACTAATCATCTCCCCATATGTACCTATTTGTCGGGCATGGTCTTGCAACAATAATAAGTATGCCCTCCATGGGCTCATAATTCACAAGGATCATAGGAATGTCAATCACATCTAATAATCAAGTTATCCAAACATGTGCATCAAACCCCCCTTTACCCAGACAAATGCTCAAAGAATTTGTGTTATTTAACAAGCCAGGTTTGGGGAGGGTCTCGGGACCTCCTATTGGGATAATCCTCCTCAGGTGTGGGGTGTTTCCCAAGTGAATACCAATCTAGGTCATGTAAATGGATGAGATGGTGTAGGGGATATTTGGGAAAGGGGTGCAGTGATAACAAGGAAATGTAGGCCTTACATGTGGGTGCCTCTATAGAGGGTGAGTTGCACCTTGTCATGGATGCCATTGTTTCCTAGCCCATTCAATGCATTTTAATATTTTTATTATTTATTTTTATTTTCAAGAGAATAGTCGGAGGACATTGTCCTAGTGTGGTGACCAGTGGTGACAACGTTACCCACAAGCATTTCATGGAGATGAGAAGGTTGGCTCATGATGAGACCCCATTTCTCTTGGATATGCCACCAAGAACCACTACCCTGGAGTGGTGACCAGATGGATGGAAGTGTCATACCTCTACATTCCCATGGACCTAATAGGTTGGCTCATGATGAGACCTCCTATCAACCAACTAGATCTTGAGTTTTATTTTATCTTACAGGTCCCCTTTTCTTGTTGAGAAGCCTTTTATTTCTTTTTCAAGAATCCCTGGGTGAAGCATATCAAGGTTTCATCTTGGATTTTAAATTTTGTCAGCTACTTTTACCCTCTGGTCCTTTATCCCCTTCTCCCCACAAGGTAAGGTACAACCCTTAATAGCTTGGCAAACCCAATGCCCAAACCAATGTAGGGAAAATATGAGAGGGATAATGATGAAAAGTGGTAAGTATGGAAGTAATGGACGATGATCTTTCATGGACCCACCCAGTAGCAACTCATCCCTAAAGGGACCAACTTACTAGAGCACTCTATCATCCCCCCCAAGTATGGACAATTTAAAGAGCATAATTTCCAAGCAAACATCATGAAATAAAAGAGAATTCAATGCACATATTCAAATGTTTAGAGAATCAGAGTGACACATACCATGATACCCAGACTCATTACCTCATGGAGAAAGACCCACTGCTACTTCAAAACCAAGTCGATGGGATGGATGTTGTTGTTTTGGATATATAGGAGACGCTAAAGAAAATATGGGCCCTCCAGGGCCAAGCTCAAGTCATATGGCTCTCGATACTCCATGTCTAGGACTTGTGGGCCTCAAGACATAATCTCCTTAGTTATCCCTAGGATAGAGGATAACATATGGCTCCAAATCGGGGACATGTGCTCATCGTAGAGTGCATGATAACCTCAGCATCTCTGGAATGACCTATGATCTACTAGATCTCAACAAAAGAAATTATTAATCTTTTGGGGTGGTGATATCACCCTTGGCTCATATATGATATAATGAAATACAAGTAAGTAATCATATATAGAGATGGAAATGAAACTAAAACTACACTATTCTAGCATGATATGCAGATGGTATATGCAATGAATGCAAATGCCTACCTACTTACCTCTACTTACATGTTGGTTGAATGTTAGGTGTAGTCAAATATCCAGTGAAACCATCCTAGCATTGTCTCATAATACCTGCCTTTGTGCTTCATCATAAACCAAAAAAATGATAAGTCAACCACAAAAATAACATGAGTTAGAAGATGTATTGTATCATCAGAGATCATAAAGTCTAGCTCATGGAGGCAAGAGGGAGGGAAAAAATGGTGCCAAGTCACACTCTCTGGAAAGTTCTCAATCCATCTCAGAAAGGGATCGTGAAAAATCAAAGTTTCAATAGACTGACTGAAAGGGTCTGAAAGTTGGCTACCTTGGACATCTTCACAATTTGAGGTTTGGGAAGGGGCTAGAAAGAACCTAGAGGATGACTGACAATTTCTTAAGGGAAGGTTGAACGATTAATATAACAAACTTATTCTTGAGGTTTTCAACCTACCCTTGAATTCTAAAAGTAAACTTTTCCCCAGAGAAAACTCAAGGCAGAGGACATGCTTCCCAACCACACTTTTAGTGACATAGCAAGATAAAATAGCCGAAGGGAGCTCGAAGATATTGTCACAATGATCCTTCTCTGGGAAATAAATGCCCTAACCTTTATCAATATCTGAGCACAATGGTGGTTGATAATCTTCTTCATGGAATAAGTTCTCAAAGGAATATTCGTCAAAATCCTCAAGGTATGACCAAAAATTACTAAGAGAACATAGCACCAGGTCATCATTGGGTATATGAGAAAAGTTTGTAATTATATCATCTCCTTGTTGTCAAATGTCAAAATTATTAGTAACCTCATATGATAGTTGTAAAGGAAACTTTTGGAAATGACCCTCAATGTCCTAAATGGGATCCCCATAATATCCAATCATGTCCCATTTACGCTTTCCAACATGTATGAATTCATCAATATTATCAACAGAGTCATCATATTTATGATAACATGAAGGGATTAAAACATCTGAGGGCTCCTCTAGCACTTCTTCACATTCCAAATCATAAAAAAAATCATCATGAGACTCTTAGAAAGGAAAATAACTTATTGTTTTTACATCTTCTTGTGCAAGAGATTTAAGGACTCGGACAACTTCATCAAATGGAAGAGCATGCATCATTGTCTCATCCTCATGACTTGTCTCTTCAACTTCATAATAAGGAGGATTTGTCTTGTCCAAGGGTTATGTTTCTTCTTCCCTTTCTAGATTATAGAACAAGGTGTCATCAAAAACTTGAAAAGGAAAGTGACTAACATCATCCTATTCTTCTTGTGTAGGGGGGATAGGCTCTTGAATGGCTTCATCAAAGGGAGGATCATACATCAATACGTCATCATCATTTTTTATATCTTTGGGATCTCACTCTTCAACCACATCTCTATTATCCTCAGTAGAAGAATGAGTAATCTCTTTCTCTTCCTCATGGGATTGGAAAGCCTCATTATGATTCTTCTCCTGAACCTCTTGTCGATTGATTACTTGTTCCCCTTTTTATTGAAAATTACTAGTAAAGGTCTCAAGGGAAACTAATCTCTCCAAGATAAGAGTATCTAGGGTAAATAGGTGTCCTTCCTTGAACAAGGAGATATTTGCCTCGATATCTATAGCCATAATATGAGCTTCTTGGAGTGTTTTTGGGCCCTTTTTACTAAGGAGAAACCCTAAATTCACTAAGAGTGCATTGGTATAGAGGTAAGCAAGGTATTTGTCTTCAGGATGATGGCTTCTAGGAATTTTCCATAGAAAATTTTCAAACCTATCCTAGAATTCCCTGACAGACTCATTCTTAGTTTGTTTTATGTACTCAGGTCTTTTTAGTAGCATTTGGATATAGTTCAATTTAATACCCCATCTCTTGAGAAAGGTTTCTTATAGCTGGTCCATAGATGTAAATTTAGCATTAGGGAGATCATCATACCCTTCTCTAGCATTTCCATGAAGAGTGGCAGAGAAAAGTTTCATTTCCAAATCCTCAGTATCATCATTGATAGGGTGGGGTTGAAAGAAATCCCAAAAATCATTCATGTGATTATCAGCTCTAACTCCATCACTATCAGTGAATATAGGGATCCATTTTTCATACCTTGGGGACATTTGTCGAGGGTATCCTGGGAGTTTACTCATGTCTAAGGGTTTGAAATTTCCTGAGTCCCGTTGAAAATCCATGGTTGGCTTTGTCAACAGTGGAGTAGCGAGGTAATCCTTCCATGGATCATCAAAGAGAAAAGAGGGAATCACCCTCAGTGGAGTCTCTAGGTAATCTTTGTGAAGTAAGGGATTTGGATAAAGGATTATCGAAAAAGTGTTGTTGAGGAATATTGACTCAGTATTCCCTGGCAACATTGCCAAAATTTTATCGTGCAATTTGTACTTTCCCAAATCCAAAGGCAAGTGAATACTAAATTGGTGTAACAAGGAGGTTGTCTTATCACTGTCACCTAAACAAGACACCTCTTTCTATTTAGGAGTAGTAACCAAGGGGAGATTTCGCCAGTGACCTGGGGTTTTGAGAAGGCTAAAGGAAAGAGTATCAAGAAAGTCCCACCCCTCTCACAGGTCACTCTGATAAAAATTTCCAAAGGTTTTAATGAGATGAAGCAAATTAATATAAGTGTACCTTCTAAGAACAAGACAACAAGAAAAAGAATATTATTTACAAGTATCGTATGATGTTAGTGCTTCATAAAACCATAGAATTTTGATAAAAAGAACAATCTGATACAAAATCTGAAGCAACAGAAGTATTTATAACATAAATATATATATAGCACTAGATTCACAATTATGCCTCAATAAAGCTTCAAAAATGACTAGAAATGATAACATAAACTTGACAAAGTGATAGTAATTGTCAGAAGCAATGATGGAAATGTATATTATGATTTAAAACTTGCCTTTAGGATAATTTTGTTGATGTTATAGATGGTTGTAGAAATATTTTGCAACAACAGCAAATTAGTTAGTAGGTTAGTCTAATCTAAAGTTAGAAATAGTTATTTAAAGTCTTAAGGTAGATGGTTTAAGAGTTTGTTTGGTCCATTAATCACTTGCAAGGTATGAACTAGTGCCTTCTAGGGTAAGTGGAGTCAAAGTTTGCAGTGCAAATTCTTAGAGGGAAACAACAAATGATAGTAGATGAAATAAAGGAAGGTGAATATGATTGAGGTGTTACTAACCTAAGGCCTCAACATCTAAAACCATAGAAGGAAAAAATGATAAAAAGTAGGTAACCCTAGGCCCTAGTGATTTCCTTCTTCTTTAGATCAAACTTGAAATAAAATGTATGAAGCTTAATGAAGAAATTATACTAGAGTGATACAAAGGTAGGGCTCTATTATATTCTTCAAAGTAGATGTTTCTTAGCAAAATCAAGTAGGTGAAAAATTATAAAGAAAAGGACAATAAGATGTGTTTTTCTCCTAGGGTTTCAAACTAGCAATTTCATAATATTAGAAATGAATAAGAAAATGTACCATAATTGTTGGCACTTGACCAAGTTTTGGGAACACTTGGTCATATTTGACCATTTTTGGGACTTCGACAGCCTGTCGAAGATGGAGCGCCAGACGAAGCGGAGATTGCAGAATCTCGGCCCACTTTTGGGTCCCTTTTTGGGTTTTGGGAATATGTAATGGGAAATGGATGTCGGCCCATGGGTTTACCCACGCTTAGGCCTACTTTTTCATGTATAAATAGAAGGATAGGCAATGTAAGAGAGAGAGTCAAATAGTATGTCTATGTGATATGATGCAGGAGCATCGCCAACTCATCAAGCGAGCCAGCACATCAAGCGGAGATCAGTTGGACAAACCAACCCAAATTTTTGAAAATGCTTTGGGATTGTAGTGCAAGTCTTTAATGAAGCCATTTATGAAGGCGCATTGTATATTGTATTGGACCTTGAGCCTTTAAGCTCTCGTCCTTTGGTAGATAGGAGGCATTTAATCTAGTTAATGTTGGTAGATAGGATTTTAAGTCTAGATTTGATAGTTTGGAGTTCGAGAGGGAAAACGGATATAGACACCCTCATTGTACCATTGTAACATAATGGAATCATTCAGAAGCAAGTAGAGAATATTGTATGAAGAACACCCATGTATAGGCATTTGAATTAACAGAAGGAAGCTTTGATTCAACCTCATGGTTTTTGTTGTTCTCTCTATGTATTGATGTTATGCTCATGAATGATTACTTCTTGTTATGCATTTTTTTGTATATGTTGTGCATGTGATTTCATGTTTTAAACTGAAGTCTGAAAGGGAGAAGGTTCAATTGTTTCTCTATCTAAGCCAGGAGATTCCTGCAAGGTGTGCAGTTGAATTCATCCGCAAGGAGTGCGTTGATGAAGGCTCAGTAGTTTAACTTTTGTTCTCATTCACCCAGAAGTGGAAGTGGGTTGTTGAAGTCATGCAAGGAGTGCGCAGGCTGAAAAAGAAGTCTCATTCGTGAACCTGAGCAAAGGGAATCAAAGACTGTTGTTGCAGGAGTTGCACAGAGTCGAAGGGATTCAACACTTGAGAGTTGTTGAATGACTGCCACGAGGAGCATGTGAAAATCCCTCTGAAAGAGTCAGAGTGGGAAAAGATCAGGAGGTATAGGACCTTTGTGATATCATTGAAGAAGATCACTGGGAGTTTACACCGTGAAAGGTTTCAGGCCATCGTTTCCAGTGCGTGCATAGAGATCTATTGTTCCTAAGAGACTATTGAAGTTGTGGAAAATATCAGGAGGGATAGACCTTTGAACTCCCAGAAGGCTAAGTGTAGAGAAGTTGTCGTGGGAAGTTGGAGGAAAGTGTCGCAGGTTGGCGAGCGAGCAAATGAGTCTCGTGGAGAGAAACTTCTTTATTTCACAGAATCTTCAAGGGGAGAACGGACGGACGAAATCTTTGGGAGAGATTTCACGAATTTTCGAGAACCGTTGGATCTCCCAGAGGTGCAAGGTAGTTACAGCGTAGGTGTTGAGAGGATTCAAATCTCAAGAGGGGCAGCACCATTGATCCAAGTCGGTTAAGGCCGTTGGATTGTTCATGAGATCGCCCATCGGGACCTCATGAGGAAAGTGTCCTAAGTTTGGTAAGGAGAGTCGTGATATTGCGAGGAGCGAGATCTCAACTACTCTGAGGATAGTGTGGGTCCACAGGAGTTGGTAAGTGGACAGGTGGCACCTCGCACCTAGGGAACTCGCAAGTGGAAGGGTTGAGAAAGTGGTGTCAAAGGTTTCAAGGTTCGAGGGCACAAAGTGGCGAGCAGGCTGGGAGCCATCCATTTAAAGAGGACAGGTGGCAGAGATCTAAGGATCTCGCAGACTCGGTTACTCACAGGGTGAACACCTAAGTGTTTGGGGTTAAAATCCACGAGACACGAGGTCACGAGGCAGCGAAGTGGTGAAAGGATCAGGAGCATCCATTTGAAGAGTACAGGTGGAGGAGATCTAAGGATCTCGTGAACTCGAGAGCTCTCAGGGTGAGACCCCAACCATTGGGTACTCCGAGTCACGAGGACGCAAGGTGCGAGGAGGTGAATAGTATTTGGATCCAGGTCGTGGGAAAGTTGTTGGATCCGCACGTGGGCTCTTTCATCAGAGCCTCACGAAAAAAGGCTCGATAACTTGACCTCGTGAGAAGCAAAGTTGCGAGGGAGCGAGGTCGCGAGTTTCAGCACCTCGGACCTCGGAAGTTTATGGGGAAGTTATTCGACCTCGTGACAAGCGAGTCACGAGGGAGCGAGGTCGCAATAGTGTGGAAGTCCTGATAGAAGTGACGGGCATGGATGAGTCAAGTCACATGTACGCATTGGAGTTTCGGTGCCTCGGGCATCGGAGGTTGTAGAACCAAAGATTTGGTATCGCGAGTAGCGAGGGCACGAGTAGAGAAATCTCTCCGGGAAAATTCAGCGAGTTAACTGACCATCAGGTTTCGGGGATCCGAGGGTGTAGTGCTCGACTACTGGACTCGCAAAGTCGCGAGTTCCAATCCTTCAAGAAGATAAGGAAGGGGATCATGTGACGAAGAGAATCGGTGGGTAAGAAGATTCCCGATAGGGAATTAGGAGAACCTTTGAGTTTTTTGGGCCAAGAAGAGAGTAAGTTCCTATGTGAGCGGGCGTGTCATGAGGGTGATGGCGCATTTGCATCAGAGTCGTATCAGAGTGAGAAAATTTCTTTGTTTTCTGTAGCAGGGAAAAGAAGAGAATTTCACCATGCCGCTGAGGAGAGAAAGACAATCACCCGATCCAGAGGATAGGGGAAACCAGAGAGGAAGAGGGAGACAAGCATAGAATCTAGAAATGGAAAGGAAGATACGTGATCTCCGAGCGAGATTAGAAGATATGGAAGCAGCGCAGAGACGCACAGCCAGTGTTGGAGATCTGAGTGACTCCGAAGGCGAAGTTGAAGCCGAACAACAAGGAGAAGTTGTCGTCGAGGATGCAGCCAATGAGCGATTAATTAAGGCTATCGCCCATATGAGTTCAAAAACAAAGATGGACATTCCAACTTATTAAGGGAATCTGGATGCAGAAGAGCTTCTAGATTGGATTAGAGCTCTTGACACCTACTTTGATTATGAGGATATCGAGGAGGACAAGAAGGTCAGGCATGCTGTCACAAAATTGAAGGGACATGCAACATTATGGTGGGACGAGCTTCAAGCAGATAGACATTCCAAAGGCAAGCAAAATATTAAAAGTTGGGATCGAATGATTGCGAAGATGAAGGAAAAGTTCATCCCAAAGGATTATCAAATCACATTGTTCAGGAGAATGCAGAACCTGAGATAGAAGATGATGACAGTAAAGGAGTATACTGAGGAATTCTACAAGCTCAATATCAGAGCAGGTCATTGGGAGAGCGATGATGAAAAATTTTCCAGGTATATGAATGGCTTGATATACGATATCCAGGATGAGATGAGTATGACAACCATCAGAACGGTGGAGGATGTGTATCAGATGGCGTTGAAAGCTGAGGAAAAGCTAAGTCATAAGCTAGCACAGCGAGGCAGAGGCAGGATCCAGCCAAAAGGTAAATCAGTTGCCCAAGACAAGTTTTAGAAATCTAAGGACGACTGGAAGAAGCCTCAGACTAGAACAGAAAGAGGTGCAAGTTCACAGCGAGGCCAGCACGCTGAACAGCGAAGGCAGCAGACAGAACAGGGTGGAGGATAACTGATAATAACACATTTCCTCATACCAGAGGTAGAGGAAGAGGTAGAGGTGGAGTCATCACATGCTACACATGTGGGAAGAATGGACACAAGGCAGTTGACTATCCAGATAGGAATAAGGATGGAGGAGAATCTCACATCACCGAGGCACAGAGGCGAGTGACTGAAGCAGAAGACGAAAAGTCATTGATGATACGTAAGGTTCTCTTAACACCCGAGAAGGAGGTGGAGGACATAGCTTAAAGAAACAGACTTTTCAGAACCACATGCAAGACCAAAGACAGGAAGTGCAAGGTTATCGTGGATAGCGGAAGCATAGATAATCTTGTTTCAACCGAGATGGTGGAAAAACTAGAATTGGAGACGACTGATCACCCGATTCCATATAAAGTTTCATGGCTGCAGAAGGGACATCAGGTAAGTGTCACTAAGCAGTGCTTAGTTGACATCAAGATAGGAGGATATAATGATAAAATACTATGTGATGTTATTCCTATGGATGTATGTCATTTATTGCTAGGCAGACCATGTCAATATGACAGGAACGTAGTTCATGATGGGAAGATGAATACGTATACTTTGGAGAAGAATGGGAGAACACATATGTTACTTCCGATAAAATATAAGGAGGTGAAACTAGAAGTGAACAACAAGGTACTTCTCATGAGTGGGAAGGAACTTCTGGCAGAAGTAAAGAAGAAGGAAGATCCACAATTCTTTGTGGTCAGGAAACCAAAAGTTGTTTTGACTAGCACAAGAGTGGATGATTTACCTAAAGAAATTCAGGAACTGTTGGAAGAGTTCGCTGACATTGTGGTAGATGAATTACCTCATTCGTTGTCGTCGATGAGGAGTGTGATTCATCATATATACCTCATACCAGCAGCCAGTTTTCCAAACAAAGTTGTGTACAGGTTGGCGTCACAGGAGAACGAAGAAGTTAAAAGGCAGATACAGGAACTGTTGGATAAAGGACTGATCAAGGAAAGTTTAAGTCTATGTGTCATTCCAACGGTACTGAGTCCAAAGAAAGATGGAGACTGGAGAATGTGCACTGATTCCAGAGCCATTAACAAGATAACCATCAGGTACAGGTTTCCATTTCCATGGATGGATGACTTGATGGACTGTCTAAGTGGAGCCAAAAAAATTTCAAAGGTTGATTTGAAAAGCGGATACCATCAGATTCGCATGAGGGAAGGTGATGAGTGGAAGACAACCTTCAAGACCAACGAAGGGTTGTATGAATGGCTAGTCATGTCGTTTGGCTTGAAAAATGCACCAAGTACCTTTATGAGGTTGATGAATGAAGTGTTGAAGGAATTCATTGGTAAGTTTGTCATTGTTTATCTGGATGACATATTGATTTTCAGCAAAATGAAAGAAGAACATCTGAAGCATTTAGTTGCAGTAATGAGGAATCTACAGCAAGAGAACTTGTTGATCAACATGAGGAAATCTTCATTTGTGAAGACAAAACTCATTTACTTGGGGTTTGTCATATATGCAAATGAATTAAAGATGGATCCAAGTAAAGTGGAGGTAATAAAAAATTGGCCATCACTGAGAAATATTTTCGAGATGAGAATTTTTCATGGACTGGCTAGTTTCTACCGAAAATTCATCAGGAGTTTCAGTGGGATTAGTGCAACGATGATGGATACTGTCAAGAAAAGACATAAATATTTTCATTGGACTAAAGAGGCAGAGTAGAGCTTCAATCTGTTGAAGCAGAAGATCACAGAACAACCGGTTTTAGTGTTGCCAGATTTTACGAAAGTGTTCCAAGTAAAATGTGATGCAAGTGGTTTTGCCATAGGAGTGGTCTTGAGCCAGGAGAACAAACCAATTGCATATTTCAGCAAGAAGTTGGATGAGGCAAAGCTGAAGTACTCCACATATGATAAAGAGTTTTATGCTATCATACAAGCATTGAAGAAGTGGAGGCATTACTTGATCCCAAAGGAATTTGTTCTGTATAGTGATAATCATGCATTGCAGTTTATGACTCAACAGGAGAAGTTGAATCGAAAACATGCTAAATGGGTAGAGTATATTCATAATTTTACATTTGTAATTAAACACATTTTAGGTACTGCTAAAAAAGTGGTTGATGCTTTGAGCAGGAAGTGTTTGTTGCTGCTGGAGTTTCGAGTCAAACATTGGGTTTTGAAAATCTTAGGGACATGTATGCAGGTGATGTAGATTTTGCAGAGGCATATGAAGCAGCTGAGAATCCAGTTCTCAGAGACAGAAGCCCATGGATAGATTACATGATCCAGAATGGACTGTTATTCAGAGGAAATCAGTTATGCATTCTGAATTTCTCCATGAGGGAGAATCTGCTAAAAGAGAAGCACAGTGGTGGATTGGCAGGGCATTTTGGCCACAACAAGACATTTGCAAAGCTAAGAGAAGCATACTTTTGGACAGGGATGTGGTCGGAAGTCAAGAAGTTTGTTGACAAATGTATAATTTGCCAGCATTCAAAAGGTAGGAAGCAGAATGCAGGATTCTATCAATCATTACCCATACCTGAGAGGCCATGGGATGAAATCAGCATGGATTTTGTATTGGGATTGCCTAGGATGCAAAGAGGACATGATTCGATATTTGTGGTGGTGGACAGGTTTTCAAGGATGGCACATTTTATTCCATGCCATAAGACCAGCCATGAGACTCATATCGCAAATTTGTTCTTCAAGGAGATCGTTAGACTTCATAGTTTACCCAGAAGTATAGTATCAGACAGGGATACGAAATTCATTGGACATTTCTGGAGGACACTCTGGAAGAATATTGGAACTAACTTGATGTTTAGTTCTGCCTATCATCCTCAAACGGATGGGCAAACAGAAGTGGTAAATAGAAGTCTGGGAGATTTGTTAAGAAGCTTGGTGACAGAGCACCACAACAGTTGGGGCAATGTGTTTCCACAGGCAGAGTTTGCGTACAATGAATCAGTGAATAGGAGCACAGGAAAAATTCCATTTGAGATTGTATATGGCAGGAAGCCAAGAGGAGTATCTAAACTGAGGGATTCAGAACAGATAAGGACTAAGAGCGCAAGCGCTGAAGAATTCGCAGAAGCGATGAAAGAACTTCACAGCAGGGTGAAGGAGTGATTGCTCAAATCAAACCAGGAATATAAGCACAGAGCGGATCAACATCGAAGACAACTTCAGTTCGAAGTTGGTGATCTAGTTCTGGCACATCTGAGAAAGGAAAGGTTCCCAAGGGGAACATACAATAAGCTGAAAATGAAGAAAATTGGGCCATGCAGAGTTCTAAAGAAATTGGGAGAAAACGCTTATGAAATTGAGTTGCTGGATGAGATCAGAATATCTCCAACATTCAATGTCTCAGACTTATACCCATATAATACTGAGGAAGCAGGAGTTGGAAGTGATGAACAGCTAGAGATCCAGTGGAAGAAGCAGATGCCGATTGCAGAGCAGCCACAGATGGAGTGTATACTTAATAAGAGGGTGAGCAAAAAGACCAAATGAAAGCAATACTTCGAGTATTTGGTTAAATGGAAGAACCACACAGTGGAAGATGCTAGCTGGGAAAGTGAAGCAGAGATACAAAAGCATGGACAGACCGTGCAGGAGCTCATGGACAGGAGCCCATGAAAATTTTCAAGCCAAGGAGTATGATGCAGGAGCATCGCCAACTCATCAAGCGAGCCAGCACATCAAGCGGAGATCAGCTGGACAAACCAACCCAAATTTTTGAAAATTCTTTGGGATTGTAGCGCAAGTCTTTAATGAAGCCATTTATGAAGGCGCATTGTATATTGTAATGGACCTTGAGCCTTTAATCTCTCGTCCTTTGGTAGATAGGAGGCATTTAATCTAGTTAATGTTGGTAGATAGGATTTTAATTCTAGATTTGATAGTTTGGATTTCAAGAGGGAAAACGGATATAGACACCCTCATTGTACCATTGTAACATAATGGAAGCATTCAGAAGAAAGAAGAGAGAAGCAAGTAGAGAATATTGTATGAAGAACACCCATGTACAAGCATTTGAATTAATAGAAGGAAGCTTTGGTTCAACCTCATGGTTTGTGTTGTTCTCTTTTTGTATTGATGTTATGCTCATGAATGATTACTTCTTGTTATGCATTTGATTTGTATATGTTGTGCATGTGATTTCATGTTTTAAACTGAAGTTTGAAAGGGAGAGAGAAGTAAGGTTCAACTGTTTCTCTATCTGAGCCAGGAGATTCCTGCAAGGTGTGCAGTTGAATTCATCCACAAGGAGTGCGTTGATGAAGGCTCAGTAGTTTAACTTTTGTTCTCATTCACCCAGAAGTGGAAGTGGGTTGTTGAAGCCGTGCAAGGAGTGCGCAGGCTAAAAAAGAAGTCTCAGTCATGAACCTGAGCAAAGGGAATCAAAGACTGTTGCTGCAGGAGTTGCACAGAGTCGAAGGGATTCAACACTTGAGAGTTGTTGAATGATTGCCGTGAGGAGCGCGTGCAAATCCCTATGAAAGAGTCAGAGTGGGAAAATCTCAGGAGGTATAGGCCCTTTGTGATATCGTTGAAGAAGAGCACCGGGATTTTACGCCGTGAAAGGTTTCAGGCTAGCGTTGCCAGTGCGTGCACAGAGATCTATTGTTCCTAAGAGACTATTGAAGTTGTGGAAAAGATCAGGAGGGATAGACCTTTGAACTCCCAGAAGGATAAGTGCAGGGAAGTTGCTGTGGGAATTCGGAGGAAAGCGTTGCAGGTTGGTGAGCGAGCAAATGAGTCTCGTGGAGAGACACTTCTTTATTTCGCAGAATATTCAAGGGGAGAACAGACAGACGAAATCTTTGGGAGAGATTTCACGAAGTTCCGAGAACCGTTGAATCTCCCAGAGGTGCAAGGTAGTAACAGTGTAGGTGTTGAGAGGATTCAAATCTTAGGAGGGGTAGCACCATTGATCATGGTCGGTTAAGGCCATTGGATTGTTCACGAGATCGCCCATCGGGACCTCATGAGGAAAGTGTCCTAAGTTTGGTAAGGAGAGTCACAAGATTGCGAGGAGCGAGATCTCGACTACTCCGAGGATAGTGTGGGTCCAGAGGAGTTGGTAAGTGGACAGGTGGCACCTCGCACCTCGGGAACTCTCAAGTGGAAGGGTTGAGAAAGTGGTGTCAAAGGTTTCGAGGTGCGAGGGCACGAAGTGGGGAGCAGGCTGGGAGCCGTCCATTTAAAGAGGACAGGTGGCAGAGATCTAAGGATCTCGCACACTCGGGAACTCGCAGGGTGAACACCCAAGTGTTTGGGGTTAAAATCCATGAGACGTGAGGTAATGAGGCAGTGAAGTGGTGAAAGGATCAGGAGCATCCATTTGAAGAGGACAGGTGGAGGAGATCTAAGGATCTCGCGAACTCGGGTTCTCGCAGGGTGAGAGCCCAACCATTGGGTACTCCGAGTCACGAGGATGTGAGGTGCGAGGAGGTGAATAGTCGTTGGATCCAGGTCACGGGAAAGTCATTGGATCTGCACGTGGGCTCATGCATCGGAGCCTCGCAAGAAAAGGATCGAGAACTTGACCTCATGAGAAGCGAAGTCGCGAGGGAGCGAGGTCACGAGTTTCGGCACCTCGGACCTCGAAAGTTGACGGGGAAGTTATTCGACCTCGTGAGAAGCGATTTGTGAGGGAGCGAGGTCACGATAGCATGGAAGTCCTGATAGAAGTGACGGGCGTGGACGAGTCAAGTCACATGTGCGCATCGGAGTTTCGGTGCCTCGGGCATCGGAGGTTGTAGAACCAAAGATTTGGTATCGCGAGTAGCGAGGGCAGGAGTAGAGAAATCTCTCTGGGAAAAGTCAGTGAGTTGACTGACCATCAAGTTTCAGGGATTCGAGGGTGTAGCACTCGATTTCTGGACTCGCGAAGTCACAATTTCTGATCCTCCAAGAAGATAATGAAGGGGATCGCGTGACGAAGAGAATCTGTGGGTAAGAAGATTCCCGATAGGGAATTAGTAGAACCTTTGAGTTCTTCGGGCCAATAATAGAGTAAGGTACTGTGTGAGCGGGCGTGCCATGAGGGTGGTGGCATGTTTACGTCATGATATATTCCAAGTGCAAGTAAGGTCTGTAAAATCTTAGTGCCTATATGAGACTTGCAGAAGCTAAGTGCAATTTATTGTAAGAAGTTGTAGAAGGCTTTTTTTCTATAATGCAAGGAAGAAGGATCTGGCGAGCTGAGCAGATCTTCTGTCATATGCGCAGTAGGGTTTGGTGGCTCTGTGCTTGTAAATTCTTGTTCGACGATATTAAAGAAGAAGAGTTGGTGGGTGTAGCCCCAGGGAGGGGGTGAACCACGTAAATCTGTGTGTTATGCTTTGTGCTTTGACTTGATGTGTTTATCTCTGCTTTGGCTAAGTGCTTTGATATATTTAGATAGATCTGCTTATGTTTTGTACTTCATTAGATGTGTATGAATAGTAGATCTGATATGTATGAATATGATTAGTGTTGATCTATTGGATCCTATATGTTTTACTGTTGCTAAGTACTAAGATACCTTAGATCTAAGTGAATGTTGTGATGCCTTGTGCTATTTGTGAAGTATAATAAGGGTTGAATAATGATGAATTATCAATGCTAAGTGCTTTGTAAGTGATATAATCACATATCTTTGTCCCATCTTAGGTTGCAGACACTTGAGTCATGAAACCACCCCTGCCTGTACCTCGGGTGAGACTTCATCTGCTTCGCAGGTGTTGCCAAAAGGGTCAGTAGTTAGGTTTTTGTTGGTGCGCTCTTGTAGCATTAAACCCTAGGTCTGCCCTTGTGCCAACAAATGGTTCTGTTGCTGGGACTTGAAACTGTGATTTTTGGGAACTGAGGAAGAATAAGCTTTGTGCAAAGATTCATCCTGAAACTGTGGAAGCTATGTGCGTGGATCTGTGCCCTAGTTTGCAGTATTCCACTTCATCTGAAAATCTCTGTGTTAAAGAAAGAAGGTCAGATCTAAAGAAAATAATAAAGATATGTACACTTTGTGCTCTAAGAAAAGTAAAAGTGGAATTTTCTGAAGAAAAGAGGTCAAATCTGCAGAAAAGAGGTAAGATATGTAAGCTCAGTGCTATGATAAAGGTAAGAGTAGTTAAAAGTTTTAGATCTGGAGGCTTTGTGCTCTGTAGAAGTAAGATAAGTGAATTTTTTTGTTTCTAAGGTATGGATCTAGGTATGTTTAATAGAGTTTATCCTAGTTTAAAAATTGGGGCACAGATAGATGAAAGAAGGTTTGATATGAGTAGATCTGATAAGAATAGTGATAGATATGTTATACCTATGAATAGAAAAAATGTTTGGACTAACAAATGGATGCAGGATCCTAGAAAKAATTTTTTGCAGGCTAGCTATCGTGATCCTGGTGYGTAGTATAGAAGAAGTTGGGGAACATTTAAATGAAAGAGAGKATTAACCCTATGTTAYAGTTGYAGAAACCTGGGACATTTTKCTAAGGAATGCCCTGGTGGAAGACCTAGTTGTCTTTGTTGCAAAACTATAGACCATGAAGTATTGGATTTCCCTAGAATGATTGCTAAGCTTGAAAGAATGAATCTAAGTCAAGGAAACCCTAAGACAGATCCAGAAATAGTAGAACCCTAGAGGAAATCAAAGAAGGTATTTCTACAGATGAAATACACCTTGAATGATCACCGACATGTTAGGTTATCAGAGATCTTTAAAGAAAAGGAATGCATCGAAGTAAGCATAGGGGACTTTGACATTGATTGTGTTCTAGATGAAGAAACACAAGTGGACATTAGGGCAGAGAGAAATTGGGAAGCTATAGGTAGGCCTACTATGATTCCTTCATTAGGAGGAATAGGAAAATTCATAGGAAAATTGGTAACCCTATGTGGAAAGCTCACTCAGATATATATGAATGTCAATGGAACTTCGACTGAAGAAGATTTTGAGATTATTAAATTTATTCAGGACAGGAGCCAGCCAAAAGGTAAATCAGTTGCCCAAGACAGGTTTCAGAAATCTAAGGATGACTGGAAGAAGCCTCAAACTAGAACAGAAAGATGTGGAAGTTCACAGTGAGGCCATCACGCTGAACAGCGAAGGCAGCAGACAGAACAGGGCGGAGGATATGATGATAATAACACATTTCCTCGTACCAAAGGTAGAGAAAGAGGTAGAGGTGGAGTCACCACATGCTACACATGTGGGAAGAATGGACACAAGGCAGTTGATTGTCCAGATAGGAAGAAGGATGGAGGAGAAGCTCACATGGTTGAGGCACAGAGGCGAGTGACTGAAGCAGAAGACGCAAAAGACGGAAGGTCATTGATGATGCGTAAGGTTCTCTTAACACCCGAGAAGGAGGTGGAGGACACAGCTCAAAGAAACAGACTTTTTAGAACTACATGCAAGACCAAAGACAGGAAGTGCAAGGTTATCGTGGATAGCGGAAGCACAAATAATCTCGTATCAACCGAGATAGTGGAGAAACTAGAATTGGAGACGACTGATCACCCGAGTCCATATAAAGTTTCATGGCTACAGAAGGGACATCAGGTAAGTGTCACTAAACAGTGCTTAGTTGACATCAAGATAGGAGGATATAATGATAAAATACTCTGTGATGTTATTCCTATGGATGTATGTCATTTATTTCTAGGCAGACCATGGCAATATGACGGGAACGTAGTTCATGATGGGAAGATGAATACGTATACTTTGGAGAAGAATGGTAGAACACATATGTTACTTCTGATAAAATATAAGGAGGTGAAACCGGAAGTGAACAACAGGGTACTTCTCATGAGTGGGAAGGAACTTCTGGCAGAAGTAAAGAAGAAGGAAGATCCACAATTCTTTGTGGTCATGAAACCAAAAGTTGTTTTGACCAGCACAAGAGTGGATGATTTACCTAAAGAAATTCAGGAACTGTTGGAAGAGTTCGCTGACATTGTGGTAGACGAATTACCTCATTCATTTTCGCGGATGAGGAGTGTGAGTCATCATATAGACCTCATACCAGGAGACAATTTTCCAAACAAAGTTGCATATAGGTTGACGCCGCGGGAGAACAAAGAAGTTAAAAGGCAGATACAGGAACTATTGGATAAAGGACTGTTCAGGGAAAGTTTAAGTATGTGTGTCGTTCCAACGGTACTGAGTCCAAAGAAAGATGGAGGCTGGAGAATGTGCACTGATTCCAGAGCCATTAACAAGATAACCATCAGGTACAGGTTTCCATTGCCACGGATGGATGACTTGATGGACTGTTTGAGTGGAGCCAAAAAAAATTCAAAGGTTGATTTGAAAAGTGGATACCATCAGATTCGCATGAGGGAAGGCGATGAGTGGAAGATAGCCTTCAAGACCAACGAAGGGTTGTATGAATGGCTAGTCATGTCATTTGGCTTGAAAAATGCACCAAGTACCTTTATGAGGTTGATGAATGAAGTGCTGAAGGAATTCATTGGTAAGTTTGTCATTGTTTATCTGGATGACATATTGATTTTCAGCAAAATGAAAGAAGAACATCTGAAGCATTTAGCTGCAGTAATGAGGAAGCTACAGCAAGAGAAGTTGTTGATCAACATGAGGAAATCTTCATTTATGAAGACAGAACTCATTTACTTGGGGTTTTTCATATCGGTAAATGAATTAAAGATGGATCCAAGTAAAGTGGAGGTAATAAAAAATTGGCCATCACCGAGAAATATTTTCGAGGTGCGAATTTTTCATGGACTGGCTAGTTTCTACCGAAAATTCATCAGGAGTTTCAGTGGGATTAGCACAGTGATGATGGATACTGTCAAGAAAATACATAAATATTTTCATTGGACTGAAGAGGAAGAGGAGAGCTTCAAACTGTTGAAGCGGAAGATCACAGAACAACCGGTTTTAGTGTTGTCGGATTTTACGAAAGTGTTCCAAGTAAAATGTGATGCAAGTGGCTTTGCCATAGGAGCGGTCTTGAGCCAGGAGGACAGACCAATTGCATATTTCAGCGAGAAGCTGGATGAGGAAAAGGTGAAGTACTCCACGTATGATAAATAGTTTTATGCTATCATACAGGCGTTGAAGAAGTGGACGCATTACTTGATCGCAAAGGAATTTGTTCTGTATAGTGATAATCATGCATTGCAGTTTGTGACTCAACAGGAGAAGTTGAATCAGAAACATGCTAAATGGTTAGAGTATATGCAGAATTTTACATTTGTAATTAAACACATTTCAGGTACTGCTAACAAAGTGGTTGATGCTTTGAGCAGGAAGTGTTTGTTGCTGCAGGAGTTTCGAGTCAAAACACTGGGTTTTGAAAATCTTAGGGACATGTATGCAGGTGATGTAGATTTTGCAGAGGCATATGAAGCAGTTGGGAATCTAGTTCTCAGAGACAGAATCCCATGGATAGATTACATGATCCAGAATGGACTGTTATTCAAAGGAAATCAGTTATGCATTCTGAATTGCTCCATGAGGGAGAATCTGCTAAAAGAGAAGCACAGTGGTGGATTGGCAGGGCATTTTGGCCACGACAAGACATTTGCAAAGCTAAGCGAAGCATACATTTGGCCTTGGATGCGATCAAAAGTCAAGAAGTTTGTTGACAGATGTAGAATTTGCCAGCATTCAAAAGGCAGGAAGCAGAATGCAGGATTCTATCAATCATTACCCATACCTGAGAGGATGTGGGATGAAATCAGCATGGATTTTGTATTGGGGTTGCCTAGGACGAAAAGAGGACATGATTCGATCTTTGTGGTGGAGGACAAGTTTTCAAAGATGGGACATTTTATTCCATTCCATAAGACCAACGATGCGACTCATATCGCAAATTTGTTCTTCAAGGAGATCGTTAGACTTCATGGTTTAACCAAAAGTATATTATCAGACAGGGATATGAAATTCATTGGACATTTCTGTAGGACACTCTGGAAGAAGATGGGAACTAACTTGATGTTTTGTTCTGCCTATCATCCTCAAATGGATGGGCAAACAAAAGTGGTAAATAGAAGTCTGGGAGATTTGTTAAGAAGCTTGGTGACAGAGCACCACAGCAGTTGGGACAATGTGTTTCCATAGGCAGAGTTTGTGTAAAATGACTCAGTGAACAGGAGAACAGAAAAAAAGTCCATTTGAGATTGTATATGGTAGGTAGCCAAGAGGAGTATCTGAACTGATGGATTCAGAACAGATAAGGACTAAGAGCGCAAGCGCTGAAGAATTCGCAGAAGCGATGAAAGAACTTCACAGCAGGGTGAAGGAGTGAATGCTCAAATCAAACCAGGAATATAAGCGCAGAGTAGATCAACATCAAAGACAACTTCAGTTCGAATTTGTTGATCTATTTCTGGCACATCTGAGAAAGGAAAGGTTCCCAAGGGGAACATACAATAAGCTGAAAATGAAGAAAATTGGGCCATGCAGAGTCCTGAAGAAATTGGGAGAAAACGCTTATGAAATTGAGTTGTTGGATGAGATCGGAATATCTCCAACATTCAATGTCTCAGACTTATACCCATATAAGATTGAGGAAGTAGGAGCTGGAAGTGATGAACAGCCAGAGATCCAGTGGCAGAAGAAGATGATGATTGCAGAGCAGCCACAGATGGAGTGTATACTTGATAAGAGGGTGAGCAAAAAGACCAGACGAAAGCAATACTTCGAGTATCTGGTTAAATGGAAGAACCACCCAGTGGAAGATGCCAGGTGGGAAAGAGAAGAAGAGATACAAAAGCATGGACAGACCGTGCAGGAGCTCATGGACAAGAGCCCATGAAAGTTTTCAAGCCGAGGAGTATGATGCAGGAGCATCGCCAACTCATCAAGCGAGCCAGCACATCAAGTGGAGATCAGTTGAACAAACCAACCCAAATTTTTGAAAATGCTTTGGGATTGTAGTGCAAGTCTTTAATGAAGCCATTTATGAAGGTGCATTGTATATTGTATTGGACCTTGAGCCTTTAAGCTCTTGTCCTTTGGTAGATAGGAGGCATTTAATCTAGTTAATGCTAGTAGATAGGATTTTAAGTCTAGATTTGATAGTTTGGAGTTCGAGAGGGAAAACAGATATAGACACCCTCATTGTACCATTGTAACATAATGGAAGCATTCAGAAGCAAGAAGAGAGAAGCAAGTAGAGAATATTGTATGAAGAACACCCATGTACAGGCATTTGAATTAATAGAAGGAAGCTTTGATTCAACCTCATGGTTTGTGTTGTTCTCTCTGTGTATTGATGTTATGCTCATGAATGATTACTTCTTGTTATGAATTTACTTTGTATATGTTGTGCATGTGATTTCATGTTTTAAACTGAAGTCTGAAAGGGAGAGAGAAGTAAGGTTCAATTGTTTCTCTATCTGAGCCAGGAGATTCCTGCAAGGTGTGCAGTTGAATTCATCCGCAAGGAGTGCGTTGATGAAGGCTCAGTAGTCTAACTTTTGTTCTCATTAACCCAGAAGTGGAAGTGGGTTGTTGAAGCCGTGCAAGGAGTGTCCAGTCTGAAAAATAAGTCTCATTCATGAACCTGAGCAAAGGGAATCAAACACTGTTGTTGCAGGATTTGCACAGAGTCGAAGGGATTCAACACTTGAGAGTTGTTGAATGACTTCCGCGAGGAGCGCGTGCAAATCCCTTTGACAGAGTCAGAGTGGGAAAATCTCAAGAGGTATAGGACCTTTGTGATATCATTGAAGAAGAGCACTGGGATTTTACGCCGTGAAAGGTTTCAGGCCAGTGTTGCCAGTGCGTGCACAGAGATCTATTGTTCCTAAGAGACTATTGAATTTGTGGAAAAGATCAGGAGGGATAGACCTTTGAACTCTCAGAAGGCTAAGTGCAGGGAAGTTGCCATGGGAAGTCAGAGGAAAGTGTTGCAGTTTGGCGAGAGAGCAAACGAGTCTTGTGGAGAGACACTTCTTTATTTCTCAGAATCTTCAAGGGGAGAACAGACAGACGAAATCTTTGGGAGAGATTTCATGAAGTTTCGAGAACTGTTGGATCTCCCAGAGGTGCAAGGTAGTTATAGCGCATGTGTTGAGAGGATTCAAAGCTCAGGAGTGGCAGCACCATTGATCCAATTCATTTAAGGCCATTGGATTGTTCACGAGATCACCCATCGGGACCTCGTGAGGAAAGTGTCCTAAGTTTGGTAAGGAGAGTCGCGAGATTGCGAGGAGCGAGATCTCGACTACTCTGAGGATAGTGTGGGTCCACAGGAGTTGGTAAGTGGATAGGTGGCACCTCGTACCTCGGGAACTCAAAAGCGGAAGGGTTGAGAAAGTGGTGTCAAAGGTTTCAAGGCACGAGGGCACGAAGTGGCGAGCAGGGTGGGAGCCGTCCATTTAAAGAGGACAGGTGGCAGAGATATAAGGATCTCACAGACTCGGGAACTCGCAGGGTGAACACCCAAGTGTTTGGGGTTAAAATTCATGAGACGCGAGGTCACGAGGCAGTGAAGTGGTGAAAGGATCAAGAACGTCCATTTGAAGAGGACAAGTGGAGGAGATCTAAGGATCTCGCGAACTCGGGAGCTCGCAGGGTGAGAGCCCAACCATTGGGTACTTCGAGTCACGTGGACATGAGGTGCGAGGAGGTGAATAGCCATTGGATCCAGGTCGTGGGAAAGTCATTGGATCTGCATGTGGGCTCATGCATCGGAGCCTCGCGAGAAAAGGCTCGAGAACTTGATCTCGTGAGAAGCGAAGTCGCGAGGGATAGAGGTCATGAGTTTTGGCACCTCGGACCTCAGCAGTTGACAGGGAGGTTATTCGACCTCGTGAGAAGCGAGTTGCAAGGGAGAAAGGTCACAATAGCATGAAAGTCCCAATAGAAGTGATGGGCATGGAAGAGTCAAGTCACACGTGCGCATCGGATTTTCGGTGCCTCGGGCATCGGAGGTTGTAGAACCAAAGATTTGGTATCGCGAGTAGCGAGGGTGCAAGTAGAGAAATCTCTCCGGGAAAAGTCAGCGAGTTCACTGACCATCAGGTTTCGGGGATCCAAGGGTGTAGCACTCGACTGCTGGACTCACGAAGTCGCGAGTTCCGATCCTCCGAGAAGATAAGGAAGCGGATCGTGTGACAAAGAGAATCTGTGGGTAAGAAGATTCCCGATAGGGAATTAGGAGAACCTTTGAGTTCTTCGGGCCAAGAAGAGAGTAAGGTCTTGTGTGAGTGGGCATGTCGTGAGGGTGGTGATGCGTTTGTGTTGTTGGGTATTCTACCCTACGGACTAATAAGCCAGGGCTCTAAACTTATACGCAGAAAATGACCCTTAAGATTGAACTTTTAACCTTCTACCCAAAATCTCAACCCCTTTTCGAGCAAACAATGGAAGAATCAACTCACCTTTTTAACGATGCTTGAAGTAGATCCTCCGTTGAGC
>ML848624.1:37696-55483 GCA_009831015.1 Picea engelmannii | reverse complement strand
TTGGAAATAGGGTAGTCAACGAGGTTCTTACATACATTTTTCAGCAAAGGAAGAATTAATGATAGGTTCAGATACCATGTGTACTAACACACATAGGAGAATCATAAACCACAAAGATCAATAGACTTAGAGAATATGAGTATGAGGAAGCTCTATGTTCCCAAAGTTGAGACAAATAATATAAATAACATGAAGCCCTTGATGAATTTGTTGTGAATGTTGGGAAGAATTGGATTCTAAAGAAATGATGGAGTTGTGTGAAAAAATGGATAAGAAGTTGGAATATCCCTTAGAATCCATGAAGGCATACAATAGCCTGAAGAATAAAATAGAATTGAGATGCGATAAGTTGTAGATGGACAAAAAAAATATAATGGAAGTAAAAGATCCAAAATTATAAAGAATTTATCACATAAAGTAAATCTACGACTCTCTTGGTTATGCATTCCAATTAATTGGAAGAAAAGGACATTTGAGAAATAAATATGCAATGTTGATACCTGAATATGTTGATATAATCCTTTGTAGTTGAGTTTATGAAGTGACTCATTATGTCAAAAAGATATTAATGAAGATGTTTTTTCCAAAAGGAGCCTACAAATAAAGAATGAGAATGTAATGAAAGATTCATGGAGGAGCAAAAGATGGAGGGGAGTTGTAGAAAGACAAGAAGGTTAATGGTTGCAGAATAGAGAATAAAGAGTATAATGTAAGGGGGTGAAAATCCCTTTGCCATTGATTTCATAGGGGGAGAGTATAGAGAAAGGGGGGGATTTATAGAAATAAATACTTATAGGAAGCACTCAAGTTAGATGAAAGAAACACCATGAAGACTAAAAGGAGTACCAAAATTACTAAGTGTTTTCATCAATGATATTACCCAAATGACTAAGTGTTGCCATCAATGACAAAGGGGGAGATTGTTGGAAAATGTGTTCTCATTGATGTCAAAGGTAGACATGACTGTGAAAATCATGGATGTCATTGATGTCATAGGCAAGTGGAGACCGACTGTCATTAATTCCATTGATGTCAAATATAGAGGGAGACTATGCCTATGTGCATTGATGAGTTCATGCACCTATGTGTATTTAATCTGAGTTATGAATGCAAGAGGATTGTGTATGAATAGTCAAACTGAAATGAATGAGACAACCCCATTGAATTAAAAACATAGGTCTGAGGATGTAGAGGCTATATTGAGCATGTGTTTAAGGAAGGAAATTGTGAACAGTCAATCCAAGTGAATTCAGGCTGCACATGCATAAGGAGAAGTCGTGCAACTGGAAGATGGACAAGTTGATCCCATTTGCAGGTTTGAGTAGCAATGAAGGAGATGGAGTTGAAGTCTGAGGATGTAAAGGAGGAAATAATGAAAAAGACAATATCCCACGTGCATAATAAGAATTGGTTTTGAAGGGCTTATATTGCAAAATTAATTTATATATATTGAATGAAAAGGGAAAACACACTGTGCATGGACTTACCTTTTAGCTGTGGGGCCCAACATATCTGATATCGACATATTAGAGTAATAACTTGAAATGCATTATTAAATTTTTTGAGGACCCAATAGCCTGATATCCTTATGGCTTGGTGGTCCCGATGCCCTGATTATTCGATATCGCCATATCAAATATCAATAGTATGGAGCATTAGTATAGTATTGAAGACCTAGGGCCCGATACCTGGTGGATGAGCTAAAATGTGACATCAGCAACCAAGAGCGAGCCGTGAGGAGGCCATCCATCCACCATGTAAGTATCCAAGACAATGAGAAGGGCCACATTAGTAGCCATGTCATATTCCATGTTTGTACAATGGTCCAACAAAGATATCATGTATCAGAAGATTGAATAGACGCATTGCATTGTAGTGATACAGTTTTGGGATCCTAGTAGGATGATAAATTGATATCCCTATAGACAACACTCTATAGGACAAGGTTCCATATCGGATATCGAATGGAATATCGAAGTGGAAAGAACTGTGTTGAAGCATTGAAGTTTCGATGCCCCGGTAGGTTGGTGGCGATGCCACATCATTGCCACGATAAATACAAGTCAAAACCAGATAAGCATCTAGGATAGTGCCACATGTCACATGCCAAGTCAACATAGTGACAGAGCAGAGCCGAAGGAAGTAATGATGTCACAACGATGTTGGTGCCACATCATACAACACATGTGCAAGGGGTCCACAGGGAAGCCACATAAACAATATTGTATATCGGATACCGAAAGAATGATGGTGCATGACTAAAGATGTAACATTGAAGTCCTCGAGGATCGAATGCCTAGGGGCCTGATAGGCCCAGTGTCTCTGATGAATGCGAAACCAGATCGACGGTCAAGATTGAATCCAAGAAAAATCAAACGATGGATGATCGATTAAGATTTCCCCCTGTTAGCCCGCTATATTAGATTGGGAAAATAGGTTGTGGGTGTAGAGTTAAAGGCCTAGGGGCTCGATATCCTAGTACCCCAGTGGTCTCGATATCCAAGGAACATGGAACATATCGATGGTCGAGAATTAATTTGAGGGAATAGTGGACAACTGTTGAGTGACAAGGCTTATGATATGTATTTTGATGGGTAGAGAACACGTCAATGACTGATTTCAAGGGACTACATCAGACGATTGTTGAGTGTTGAAGCATGTGATATGGTATATGAATAGATCATGTGAAATGAAAGGTGTTAGTGTTGGATTTTGAGGGTGATCCAAAATTGATCTTTTAAAGACTTCGGTCAAGTTTATGAATGAATTGATTTACCATTTATAAATTGAAGAGAAGAAGAATATTTAATGAAAGAATGTTGCAGCCATCATATATAATGAAAAACATAAAATAATCATTAAGAACAACAAACCATAATGCCAAGATTGTTAACGGAGTTTGCCAAAGTTTCCTACATCTCTAGGCCTTTGTCTCAGTGGGGGAGGATTTCTTATTAATCTTCAATGCTTCAAAAATACATCAGGAGTACATCAAATGGATTACAAACTGGTCTGGCCATGTTCTACTCGACCACAAGAATCCAACACAACTAATGGAAATGAAAAAGGTTGATTGAATCTCCCGAAAATGGCCTCCAAAGGTTTCTTCCTCAATGGATTCCTTGCATAAAAATGGCTTGAACTTCACAACTTAGCATCAATTTTGCTAATATGAACCTCTTTGGACTGTAAAAAACACTTGGTTTATAGATTTTGAGTTTAGGGTCGACCCCCCAACTTTCTGGCCTCAAATTGGGCTTAGATATCCTTCAGAGGGCCAAACATCCTAAAAAATAACTAAAAATAAGCTTAAAATCTACTAAAATAAGGTTAAAACCCAAATTTTGGCAAAAAAAAATTCTTAAGCCTCCAGTTAGGGCATACACACCCCTTTTGTGATCATATGAGGGCCATGTTTCCTAGTGCTATTCGTTTAAGGCCCTATGCCCAAGCGTGCCCCTGGTCACAACCTTGTCATGGGATCTAGCGCCCAAGGGACACACCTCCCCTAGCTGGAAAAGGTGCTTAAGTTTAAATTTATGAAAAGTGGGTTTTTTTTTCTAAAGTAGTAATTCAGCCTTTTTGGCTAGCTCATTGTGCTTAAGTAAATTGAAGAGGCAGGTCATGGGATCGAATCCCATGGAGTCCAACAATATAAATTTGACCTTTTTAAGGCCTTGACCATGGTGGCATGTGGCACCCTTGGATTGGACCATGTGTCAGCCAATGGTTGGCCAATGGTTTGCCACATGGACTATCAAAATTTTGACACTTGTCATCATGAACCTTGCCACTTGTCATGACCTAGTGATACCACATGTTGTCACCTGATGGCTACCACTTGTTGAATTCAGAGGCTACCACTTGTCATAATCTGAAGTTTCCACATGTCACATGTTGAAGATGCCACATGTCCCTTTGACCCTTTGACTTTTTGCTAGAGAAGACCACATTTTTCAACTGCGATAACTTTCTCATACAATGTTCATTTTTGATCGGTTTGCGTTATCGGAAATCCTGTGATGAGCACTTCACAATCATGTCATTTTATTGAGCATTTGAGAAATTTTGTTTTTGAGATTTTTAGGATCCATTTTGGATCATTCCTCCTCACTAAGACCTTTTGGTCATCTAAAAGGATATTAACCATACATCAAGTGTGGGATAGGCCTCCCCACTTGTCCTTTGTATTTAAACTATGTCCTATGCACCTAGCGCATCATAATCAATTGCATAATAACCATGACAATTGAAATCATATTTTTATCCATTTCAAAATTTTCACATCTTTCTGAATCCACTACCATACATGTAGAAAACATTAGCAATGATAACATCAAAAATATGACTGAAAATGAACCAATATGTTTGATGGGATTGCACAACATTAACTTATCTTGAAGCAAAGTATGATTGAACTTGCATCCTACAACCATCTCATGTTCATGCTTAAGATCAACTGCTTTACTTGGCACAATTATAGGTGTATTTCTTGCATTAGTTGCCTTCTTTAATTGTTCCATTGTTAGAAGAGATAGATTTTCTTTTATATGATGAGCATGTACAACATATTCAGATCCCTTTTTTAACAAGTGATATTGATTATTTTCCCTGTAGAAGATTTCTTTGAGATCATATAAATAAGGGATACCTAAGACCATTCTGCATGTTTCTAGTAGCACCACATCACATATTACTTCATCCACATACTTAGATGTAATTGCAAACTTTATGATACATTGCTTTGTTATGGAAAATTTGGGATCTTTTCTTATCCAATTTACTGAATAGGGTTTGTGATGCATCTTAGTGTTTAATCCCAATTTCTTAACCACTTCTTCTAAAATTAAGTTAGATTGAGATCCACTATCTATCAATGTGTCGATCTTGGTATGTTTCATAATGACCCTTATATGGAACAATTTACTTCTAGAATCAAAACCATCACCAATTTTACATGTCAAACCAACTGTTGTAATTTTAGACTCATCACCTAAATCTGATCCAAAGTATGTTGGTCGTGTTGTTGTTGTAACGTTTTGCCTCCCTTTCCTCTCTTTGAACCACTTCGGTCTCTTCTCTGGGTGCAATTACCGGAAATTCTCATCATCATGCCCTTCTTTCTTGCAATGCTTGCAAGAGAGCTTCTCTTCCTTTATTGTCGCTGAATTTTCTTTCTTTACATTCCCTTTTCCTTTTCCTTATTTCTTTGAATATGATTCCCTTGATACACTAACTCCATTTTTCCTTGCTTCATTATGTGTTGCTTGAAAAAAAACCTCATCAAGATTAGTAGGTCCAAACATAAATAAAATATTATGAATATAAGAAGGCAAACCTCCTATATACTTCATAAGAGTTTCTTGTGTAGTCAATGGAACATCTAACATCAAAGCCATCTTATGAAACTCATTTGTATATTCCTGCACAGATTGTCCTTTTCTTAATTTAAGACTTTTCCATTAAATTAAATCCTTTTCCTTATATCCCAAGGGATATACTTGTTTTCTAAGTGTGGAAATAAAATCATGCCATGATGGAAAAATCTTACCAACATGTTGAGTTCCATGTTGCGTCTTACTTTGCCACAAGATGAGTGTTGTGCCTTCAAGATGAAGCAATGCCAATCTAATTTTGGTTTCCTAATCTTTGATTTGTTGCAGATTACAATATACCTCCATCTGTCTAACCCAGTTATCAAGTTTCTCAATGTTACGAGGAAAATCTCTATATGGCTAGGGTAAACCACAACAGACGGAAATGACTGCAGAAATCAACTCTATCCCAACAACGTGCTATATAAACCAATATTCAAGCGAGATAAGAAAGAGGCCTAGCTACCTTGTCCAGATGTTCGATGAAGTCCATCGTTGAGAAGTTCAACCCAAAGCTATATACCTGCAACAAGTTCTCAACAAACAAGAAAAGAAAGTATATAGTGATAATATAAAAGGTTATCACATTAGATAGCATAATCCATTAATAAATGTGACAAATACGCCCATGGAATAATAATTCAATATATTTGCAAGATATCAATTGGACAAGAAAATAGTATTTTTATTAATAAATGATAAGCAAAATTGAAAATGTTACAGACTTCCATGTCGGCACGGTTCAGAACCGATAAACTAAGTTCCTTCCAGCTGGGCCTCCGCCACTTCAATCCTCCACCAAAGGCAAGCTCATAAAAGAGAAACAATGAGGTTCTCAATCAATAAGGGAAGAGATTGGGGGATGAACACTGTGTTCAGACTTAAAGGACAAATGGATGTAGACTCAATATGAAGTAAATAATTTCTCAATAGTAACTTTTCTCTCAAAGTTGAATTCTTTCTCCTTTTCCATAGCTCGGAATTGGTCCATTTATAGCCTTCAAAATGGAACTGAAGGGCCGAATCAAAACGTTTCCAGTATGTGGAAGGCCAAGGATCAGAGATCTCCTGTCGTGACATGGAAACCCGACATTTAATTTTCATTTTCTGGCACAAATCCCGATGTACGCAGGTTGTAGTGGAGCAACCTACGTATACACATGTTGTATAGTGTGCAAGATGTGTACATGTGGAAAAATATTTATTTTTGGCTCTGGGTTTTATAAACAGGGAAGATAAGTTTGCATAGGGAAATGGAATAAGGCCCTTTGTGCAAGATTGCATAGGGTGAGGCAAATCTTGTTGTAACAGATGCCCCCTAATGTGTGAGTTCAGAGGAGTATCTGCGATGACCGAAATACATTATAAACAACCTAGGAGTGGAGTGGTAGGGAACCAGTTGGACGAACTAGTTGCTCATTACATTATACACTGACTTTGCTTACATGGATTCCAATAAAATTACACTATAGATCCATGTGAAAATATACCCAACAAGTGTCTATGGCCATGAATAGGAAAATACAAATGCAGTTACATGCCAGAACTAGTATCAAAACCAATCTAAAGATATCTATATACCATGGAGTACAATCTGATCTCCCATGATCATTGAAGTCATATAGGTACTGGTCCAATGAAAAGGAAGCAACAACTCAAGAAATCTGCGGTCACATAGTGATGTCTTCAAGTCTTCTACACAATCTGCAAAGGGTGCAAGTATACATCATGTGAATAAAGGAGTTGAGGTCGAACATAATGAGACATCATTTGATTACAGTTCATTGATGTATACCATTAACAAACGCGAGATGACCTATCGATGATGAAAGTTGGTATCAAGGCACCGATCACATTCTTACAAGTGTGAATAAAGGAGTTGGTGTTGAACACCTGAAGAATCCATCGATCAGGAGACATTGATGTATTCCCAACTGTCGATGGCGAGAGAGCCTGCCACTGATAAGTGCAAGCCTCAAGGTACTCATAAGACCCTAGGTCTCGTTTCTAGAATAAATGGGATGAAGTCGATGGAAATACACCCACTAAAAGGAGAGCATTGAGGCATCTCTAATCATTTAGCATGAGGTATAAAGCAGGAGCTTCATGATTTGGTGGAAATCGGACGAAGAACATGTTCATGAACCAATGACCCTGTGCATCTTTTGCATGTGCCAAGTGCAAGAGGTACACGAAAAAGACCCTATGAATAACAACCAATGATGAAAAATGATGACAAAGGCGAGGAAACCACCAATAAGGCTAATGGAATCCAAGACATTGCATGAATCCCAATGTGTGAATAGATGTCTTGCCGTCGAACACAAGGGAAAATACGTAGTCAACGACCGATGATGAAATATTGACTGTTGGGTTCAAGTTTACCTACCAATGATGAAAGTAGGGCTAGGGTGCATGATAGGACTTACAGTATCATGTGATTCCGAGACAAACTGAGGGTATGGCCAACATGAAAAGTCAAGAGTTCTGAGGAGTGGACGACACAGGTTGGTAGACTTCCTTTGAACAAGAGCATGAGACATATGGAAGACTATGGCAGCATAGATCTAATGATGAAACCATGAGATGCAGGAGGCATCAATGAAATTATCTATAGGGACTGGGAGAGTAACCAGTCGGTAGAGAAGACGCTTTAACGAGCTCAGCTTCCTAAGGCCATGCTAATCCCAAAATTATGATGATGAATGGACTCAATAAATTTGTGCTCTTTTCAAAGGTGACACGACTGCTGCCAATATAAGATAATACTCCCTTCAAGCCTGTATTTTTTTTTTTCATAGAAAAATGAATGCTATGATACAGAGGAGGAAACGAGTGTCGCAAGTAAGAAAAACTAGTTCCAACAGTGGAACATACCTATCCTCAATGGAGGGAAATGCATGCAGTATATTGACACTTGGGGGAATGTTCCCTCCTAGGTATAGGGTGTCAAATTGAAAAGGATATAAACAAGGCTCTGCTTGGTTGAGGATGCAAAACTATTGATGCAAATGGTTTATAACGCAAAGCGAGAGTTGACTATAGGATCAATACTGCAAGAAAGGGCATGAGATGCATGATGGAATATCCTGCAATATTGAGAGGGGGGGTGGTGAATCAGTGTTGCCTACTTTTTCTTTTTAACTTCAACCATATTAAGAACACATATTAATTATTCAATTAATAAATATATGATGAACACAAAATGTTATGAACACAAGACTTTATCGTGGAACCCAACAAGGAAAACCACCAACTCTTTTCTCATTAATAAAATGTTATTTTACAAAACTATTTTCCAGCTACAACTTTTTTTTTTTTTTGTTAAGTAAAAAAGGGGTGTTGCCTGCTATATTATATTGACAAAAAGATACAACAGTGCAACAGCCGCCAAGTGTACCACCATTTTACTGAAAACTAGCATCACTTGGGGCTCATATGTTCCTTCTAGATAAAAAACAAAAGATTGTCTCGCCATCTGTCTTTCCCTAAGGAAACCAGGATAGATGGCTATGCATCATTTTAAGATTGTTTAAGGCATTACAAAGAGATTTTTTATAAGCCCGGACTTGTCTCTGAACAGTAAGAGCTAAAGAAAAAGGGAGCCCCAACATGGTTGGAAGTAAAAGAGAAAACCATGTTGAAATTGACTAGATCAAATACCCGGTGGCCTGTCATCCTCATCCTCCTGCCATGTTGCTCTGGCCTGCATGATAAAAGCTTGGACACACGTTGGGAATTTTTTATTTTTTGGGGCCTTGGAGTACGCTTCGAAATGCATATCCAACCATTGTCCCATGAGGAGGGTCCTATGCTCCTGGTCTACCATCTGTCCTCATAGTTCAAACACTAAATCCAAGTGTGCCGCATGGAGGAAGGGTGGTGGGGCACCAGTATGTCCATGCATGGCATGGTTAGAAGGTGGCGTTGGGGTTTCGTCACCCTCGCCTAGAGTGACCTTCATTTCCCTTATCGCTTCCTCACCTAGAGTAACCGCCTCTATGCCTGCGTTGTCCACACCCTTGTCCATGGCTGTTGTGTCTTCATGGTACTCAATTACCGTGCACATCCCCTGCGAGACCAAATCCATGTAAGGCACTTCCTTGACATAACACATTGGGGATTCCTCACATAGCCCTCCCCTCATGTTGCCTCTTTCTTGAGGTTCCGGGGCAGTCAGAGTTTTTTTCGTGTAAGGCACTTCCTCGACATAACAGGTTGGGAATTCATCAAGTGCAGTCAGAGTATTTTCTTTCCACATAGTGCCTGTGGGCTGCCAATTATATGAGAGTGAGATTTGTTCTGGAGGGGTCTGAGTGCGTTCCTCCTTCACAAACTCATTTGCATAAGCCTGGAGTGAGAGACGGGTTGCCTGTGCTCTCTGACGAAGGATGGAGTTGGCCAATGAGAGTGCTCTTTCCAAATGTTGTCTCCTCTATCATTGAGCAGCGTGGGTGTACCAAGTCGACCCACGATGGGGTTTACCTCACTCCCTAGGCATTGTAGTGAAGGAGTGGGTATCAAACGCACTAGGGCTCGGAAAAGTCGGAAGGATGCAAATGAAAATGCACCAGAGCTCACAAATGGCGGAAAGATGTAGAGAAAGAATGAGCTAAATGTGACCATGCCTCCTTTCTTTCACAGGCTTGTGGGATGGTGGGACATGGCTCCACATTAAATCTGCCATAGTAAATGCTTGCAGGGCCGACCCTTTCCCGCGAGGGAGAGGTCACTTACTTAGAGGTCGGTTATAATGGCTTGCTCCCATCGTTAATGTTGAATAGATGGGGAGCAGCCTGCCACATTTAATATGAGGCTAGGCCCTGTACCAGGTGGCGGTGTTGTGCATCATGTCACCCCATCTGGGGATTTTCAAGCTACAACTTGATGGAGAGACATTCCCCAAGTTTCTTCAGCTACAACTGAAGGGATGTTGCCACAACCCATTTACCAACTACAACTGGAAGGATGCACCCACACCCTCATTCACCAGTACCAACTGGTAGGAGGCTTTGACCCCCTGTTTAGTCAGCCACAACTGACAAGGAAGAACCAACTCCCTTTGTTCACCAGCACCAACTGGTAGGAGGCTTCGACCCCCTATTTAGTCAGCTACAATTGAAAAGGAAGCTCCAATTCCCTCTACAGGCACTAAGCTACCCTTGCACCACCCAACTGCCATTGTTTTATAATGCAATACATTCTCTTTTGTACTTCACTGAATTTGACTCATGCAGCCACTGGTGTAATTTTTACTTGTCTGCTGCAACCTTTGCTTGTATGGTCTTCTGTATCAAGTACTAGATTGCATAACTACTTCTCTATATTCTTTTGTTCTTGATCTTCGATAAGACATTGACAGACACCTTAGAACGAACAGTTCTTCATCTTGGACTCTTCTCATGTTTTAGATCTTCTAATGTGAACCACAAAGACACTTTATTCTCACCACTTTTTCTCGTTTATATATTCTTCAAATTGGTGTGAAATTTAAAACATCGTGTCCCTTTATTTGAAACATTGTACCTTTTCATTTAAAATGATAATATAAACTTTAATTAATATCATTTTCCCTTTTTATTCATTATTCATGTTTTTCATGATTTAACTGTCTTTTAATCATGACTGTGTATCGGTTCATTTTTTTCATGAGTTGATCATAGACATGGATCAACTCATTAGTTTGTACTCATGTTTCTGCTGTGTTCTCGGTTCACCAACATACCATATTTGATCATATATCAATTCTCTGCTATATTCACAGAGACCAATTTCTACAGAGGTGCTTCCTTCACTGTCTTTGACTTCTTCAGTTTGCGAGTCAACAAAATGCCAATCACTTGACATATGTCCTTTGGATCCAATGACCAGGATCATTTCGTGACCTTGGAGTGTTGAATTACTCTTGTGCTTATCCTCCTTGTATCTCTACTAGATCTAACCATTGCTGGTCCTCCATGCTCCGATCTGACGATCATGATCCTTAAGCTCACGGTCGACCTCTTGATCAGACAACTACTGAGATTCTCACTCTGATTAGACGACTGTTGCGGCCTCTCACCATTTCCTTCAATCCCAATTGATACTTCTTCAATGCACTTCTTCACTCGTTAATTATCATGATATTTAATACTATATGTGCATTCTTTTATGCACTGATAGTCAGTTGTTAATCCTCCCGAACTTTGATCTCTATGTTTGCTAACCCTCCCGATCTTCACTTGTTCACTCTTTCGATCTTTGCACACAATTTGACATCTTCTCTTGACTGATATACATGTTGACATCAATGACAATCTCATCTTATATACTTCATCATTAACAACAGATCATCTCATCTACTATTGACATCTATGAAAATATTTCCAACAATATCCCCCTTTGTCATTGAGGTCAGCACACTAACTTCATATACAAAACTCCCCCTGTGTTGATGCTTTCCTCTTATGAAGTTTTCCTTTTATGAAGTTTCTCTCCCCCTTTGACATCAATGGCAAAGGGTTTCTTCTCCTATGATATGTCTGTGTAAGTATTTCTCTTACCACTGGTAACTCCTCCTGCAATCAATCTTTTTCTGTCATAACTGAATGACACCTTCTATCATTGATTTCTATCTCTCTTCTTCTGACTACTCTCCCCCTTTGTTTTTGAAAGGTAGCTCTTCCTCAAGGTTTCATCCCTTGTTAATTTACTAATTCATATCTCAGTTGATTGGGATTTTTTGTGTTTCAAATGAGTAGTCTTCTTAATACACATTTTTGTAGTGATCGAGTCTTTTCAAAACTTAATCTAATCATTTTCTTATTTACTCACCAAAAATTCCCTTGAATTTTTACTAACTGTTTTCCCCCTTTGTTTCTAAAAGGGTATCTTTTTCTGCCAGGGTTTATCCTCTTGTTATTTCTATAGGATGTCATTGCACCTCATTTTTTTCAAACAACTCTTGGATCTACCCATTGATTCTCATCGATCTCTAAATAAGATACCAATTGTTTTTGTATCATCCACCTTGACATCTGCACTCTCGACAATCTTATGTAAACTAATATTGTAGCATCTGTATGCTTTCTTGGTAGGAGCATATCCAAGAAGGATACCTTCATCAGATATGGCATCAAATTTTATAAGATTCTTATCAAGCCTTTTGATGCAACAATTACTTCCAAAGACCTTGAAAAACATAGTTCATAAGGGGTCTTATCACTATTAATCCTGAGCCAAACTTTGTTTAATATTTATACTTTTGTTCTTACATCATCCCTCCATTTATATTCAGAAAGATGCAGCGTTTCTCTGAATAGAACATCTCTCTCAATGTCATAGAAGATGATGAAGGAAGCATCCAGATCGGTATAGATCAACCAACACAAAATTCCATTGTAGACTATGCCTCTGGTGGAAATAGACACATAATTGATCTCTGGGGGAAGTATATCTGGAATTTCTACGCTACACCAATCCTACAGGGAACCATCATATATAAACATAGTGTTTAATATTGGGAATGATAATATGATAATTTTGTAAGATGAGCCGCTCCTGGCTTCCACCTTTTTCATTCTTTGTAGTAACCTGATAAATACCAAGAACCTTTGCAAGGCATGTGGGGCTCCCTCCCAAGTCTTGAAGTATTAGTTTGAACCATGTAAATATCCCTTCCTCATAGTCACTTTGTCATTGTCAGGGCAATTCCTCTCATCATCATGGTTGTTACTGAAAGCAGATTGTAGCTTCATTTTACAGTGTGGTGATTAGTTTATCAATGAGTGTAATATCATCATCATAAGACTTAGAAGGATTCTCATTTTCCAAGCTTGACATCCATCTCTTCAAATTGGATCCAATTTTGAACTATCCATTATTGACATAATATAAGCTTCTAGGAGATGCTTCAACAATGCTATAACTGTAACCCTAGTGAATGAAGTATACGGGGCTTGATGCTAGCTTTTATTATATATAGACTTGAATCGTCACTCAAAATTGGTTCTTCAAGTGTGCATTAGGTATTACTCTTATTCCTCAAAAGTGTCACTAAAATAAGATTGGAAGATTTCTGAGATAATCATCACTCAATTCTTCTTGTTGTTCTACCATTGGAGATTCATCCTTAACGTCATTATTATGTGCACCAGAAGCTTCTTTATCCTTGTTTTGAGAATATTCCTTATTAGAAGTTTCAGCTACCAAAATCCTATTATAAACATCATCACTTTCAGGAGCAATATATTCATCATCTTTTTTGTTTGGTACTTCAGATTTTCTTTTCCATATCTTATTTACTCTTCTTGTCATATTGTATGAAACATTTCTTATTGACTGTTTTCTTGAGTTCCAACAACTATATGATTTGTGGCCATATCCACCACAACTATAGCATCTCATAGTGTAACAATGTGAGGAAATATGTCCAACACGATTGCAGTTCCAACATCTTATACTGTTGTTGAAACTACCAATTTGTTTTCTTCCATGATGCCTACAATCCAAGGCTTTATGACCATATTCATTACAAGAAAAACAATAATTGTTAAAAATATTCTCATACTCCCTTTGATTCATCCATGAAGGTGTCTTTCTTCTAAACTTAATTTGAGGTGTATGTGTAGCTTCAGGATGTCTTCCTTGATCTGATCTTTTGATTTGATACATCTTCATGGGAGGATGAGAAGATTCTTTAACATTCTTTTCATCCTTCTGCTGCATAGTTTTTCCTTTGGAGGTATCAACACAACACATGTCATCTTCTACATCAATCTAAGCAATAGGACTTGATCCTTTAACCATGTGTACTTGGTCATATCCAAGGACATATTTTTTCGAGGGAAATCTTTGTAGACTGAGAATTTTATTAAGGACTTCGGTTCCTTTCTTGAATTTTTCAACAATCTTCAGTCGATTCTTGAGTCCATCAACTTCTTGTTTTAAATTATTGTCTTCTTCCATGCTAATGTCTGCTTGTTGTCTTGAACTATGAAGCTCCTCTTGTGAGGACATTAGTTGTCTTTTTAAGGTCTGATTTTCTTCCTTACTTTCTAGTTGTTTTTGTTTGAGCTCTTCAAACTTTTGTTGCTCCTTATTAAGAGATTGTTCCAAGGATTCCAATATTTCTTGATCTAGTTGGACTTGGATTCTAAAGTCAACTATGATTTGATCAAGTTATTTATTCTTTGAACTATGTTTCCTCCTTTGCTCCAACATGATATTCTTCAGTTGTTTACACCTTTGTTTATATTTTTTCAGTTCGTCCAAATCACTTTCAAGCTCAGCTTCCAGGTTGACTTCTGCTTCAATGTCTGAGTATTCTTAAGTAGAATATTCATCACTAGAATTGTTGTAGGTTGAATTTTGTTCTGATTGAAAAGATTCATTTGACTTCTCATCTGAGTAGAGGTCTTTTAATTTTTCCCAAATTTCTTTTGCAGAGTTACATTCACCTATCTTCTCTTTGATATCATCACGTAATCCCTCAAGGATTGTATTCATTGCCATTGAGTTAATTTTCTTGGTTTTATTTTGAGATAGAGTCCTTATGCTATTTGGTAGGAAATTATCAGTGATCACTGAATTCCATACATCATGTCCCAATGCCTTCATATGACTTTCCATTCTTGTAATCCAAAATATGTATTCTTCTTTTCTAAGTATTGGAGTTCCATTCTCAGTGTAAATATTTTGTCCATCCATGTGTGCTTAATTTGATATTCCTTTCAGTTTGTTAGACTGTGCTTAAAGGAACCTTCCTCTGATACCAATTGATGGAATATTCAACAATAATGAGAGGGGGGGGTGAATCAGTGTTTCCTACTTTTTCTTTTTAACTTCATCCATATTAAGCACATGTATTAATTATTCAATTAAGCAATATATGATGAACACCAAACGTTATGAACACAAGACTTTATCGTGGAACCCAGCAGGGAAAACCACCAACTCTTTTCTCATTAATAAAATGTTCTTTTACAAAACTGTTTTCAAGCTAGAACTTGATGGAGAGACATTCCCCAAGTTTCTTCAGCTACAACTAAAGGGATGTTGCGTTCGTACTCATGTTTCTGTTGCGTTCTCGGTTCACCAACATACCATATTCGATCATATATCGATTATCTGTAATATTCACATAGACCAATTTATACAAAGGCGCTTCCTTCACTATCTTCGACTTCTTCAGTTTGCAAGTCAGCGAAATTCCAATCGCTCGACACGTGTCCTTTGGCTCCAATGGCCAGGATCATTTCGTGAGCTTGGAGTGTTGACTGACTCCTAGGATTATCCTCCTTCCATCTCTACTGGATCTAACCATTGTTGGTCCTCCGTGATCCGATCTGACGGTCATGATCCTTAAGCTCACGGTCAACCTCTTGATCGGACGACTGTTGAGCTTCTCAATTTGATCAGACGACTGCTGCAGCCTCTCACCATTTCCTTCAATCCCGATTGATACTTCTGCAATGCGCTTCTTCACTCGTTAATTCTCTTGAGCTCTAATACTATATGTGCATTCTTTTATGCATTGATAGTCAGTCGTTAATCCTCTTGAGCTTTGATCTCTGCATTTGCTAACCCTCCTGAGCTTCACTTGTTCACTCTTTCGATCTTTGCACACAATTTGACATCTTCTGCTGATTGATATACATGTTGACATCAATGACAATCTCATCTGATATACTTCATCATTAACAATAGATCATCTCAGCAATTGTTGACATCAATGACAATATTTCCAACAATGCAATCACAACTTAACACCAAAAAATGTCCTTTTTTATGTCTTTTAGTCTACTTGATGTGAAAAAGGGATAAAATTGTGCCAAATAGACGTCTTTTCAAATCCAATTTACGAGTGTGAAAGAGACAAGTTCACTCGACAATCTTTTTTCTTTTTGAAAACGAGTCGGAAAAGAGCTTAACTAAGACTCATGACCTTTCAAGTCAAATTTAACAAGTGTGAAAGGGACAAATCACTTGACAATATTTTATCTTTTTAAATATGAGATGGAAAAGAGATTAAATTAAACTCGTTTGGGATTCCTCGGGGTATAAGGTCGCATGTTTATTAATGAGAAATGAGGCTCATCATAAAGTCATGTACTAGCTATGAAGGAATGCCGGTCCTATGAAACAAAATCTGCATGGGCACCAGGTGAAGTAGGGGATCTAGCTAGGAAACCCATGTTTGGTAAGTCTCTACCACTTGCTAACGATGCGACTTATAGCAGATGAAAGGTTCTCTGTCACAACAAATGGGTTCGTACCTAAGGCATAAAAGTGATAGTTATAGGATAATGTGAAAATGCATAATGGAATTGATACTTATCCTATACGCTGGGAAATGAAAATACCTGCCCGGGGTGACGAACGACCAACATAACATTGAAATCTATAAGAATCCCTGGTTAAAACTGCAAAACCCAACTCAATCCACCTTTGTATTAGTCCATTAGGTGAAAAAATGGCTTAAAACTATAGAAAGTGGGTAAAAATAATTTATAAATAGTAACAAAACCAAAAATTACTATACCATTTTGATTTTTTACCCAAATAGTGCAAATTGGACCAAAATACCTCCAAGATTCAAACGACGATTGTGAGAGCATCAGAAAATGAAATCAACAACCGTCTAGACCAGGTAAATCTACTTCCGTTCCTCTTCATTTCTAGTGGATTAAATTTTTGAATTAGGTTCCAAATTTTTAGTAATTGAGGGTACAAAATATAAAAATTGGTGTACGCGGGCTGTCTTTAATCGGGTCGCGTATACGATGGGTTATACACTCCTGTGAAAATTGCAGAGCACCTATAGCCAACACTATATGTGAATGTAAGCTAAGTATCTCATGTACAAGCACACACACAATAAATTTTAAGGATTCTAACTCAATTTTTTATTTTTCCTTGACAGGATGGTTCTTCAATGGAGAGAAAGAGAGCATGAGGAGATCAATGTTGCTGTAGATCGATATCTGGGGGCCCAAATGGCCTTAAGAGATGTGGCTTATATAAATTTTGGGCGCTCAAAGGAACGATATCCCAAGTGAGGTTTTTGGAGATGCTTGTGGGTTATTGGGACCTTGAGAGTGAAAGCTTCAATCTCGATGTGTTAGATGATCCAAAATACAAATATCATAGTTTAAAAAGTTAGAATAAAATGATTATTAATTTAGAATATTAAATTAATAATCTAAAATATTTGATTAATAAATGGAGACATTTAGAAATAGAGTATTGTTGTAAAAGATATGACTCTAGAAAGGTGTTGTATCTTAGGCTCTAAATTAGGAGTATAGTTAGAAGATAGTTAAGATAGCATTTATTGTAAATGGACACTTGTTTATTTAATAAGTGATCCATAACTAGATTTAGTTAGGACATTTAGTTTATATATAGCTCATTGCAAGAGTGTTGAGGTGTT
>ML848624.1:12138-23676 GCA_009831015.1 Picea engelmannii | reverse complement strand
AAAATTATCTCTTTTTCAAGGCGTTGAGTACTTTTCCTGAGGTTTTTCTATGCTATATTGATGTTTGGTTCTTAACAAACCATGGCATGGTGGACCAAGGTAATGAGGCGCCAAAGGGGAGGTAGGGTGCCGACACCCTACAATGAGGATTTCTTCTACTAGTGGAAGCGACAGGTCATTGTCCTAGATGACTATCCCTATGCAGAGATAGACTTCCGAGGAGATCAAGACATGCCACTCCCACCAGGGACCACCTACGACGACATAGGTATGTCAAATGTTTTTTTACATATTTCAATTTTTTTTTTTGTATTTTTGTATAGTAGAAAACAAATATTTTTGGACAGTGCTTAAGTATTAACTGGACACTTGTGTAATGCATATGTGCATCTACGACAACTGGAAGGGTTTCATCGACATCATTGGAGGAACCGAGGAGACAAGGCGACGGGAGGAGAAGCTGAGAGGGTCCTACAAAACATGCAGGGAAATATTTCTTGTTTGACTCATAGGATCCCCATGGTTCAAGTAGAGGATCTACTTGAAGCCATGTAGTGACAGGTGGTTGGAGTACCCAGAGAATGGGTGGGACTCTTTCAACGTCTCGCAAACACCACAATTTTTTACCATGACACACATCCGACGCCACAGGCGTAGATGTCATGGATATTGTAGTACCGTTTGTATATGTGTATTGAGGGTACCGATTGTATATGTGTATTGAGGGTATTAGCCCCAATTTTGTACTATAAACAACATGTTTTTTTGAAATATATATAAAATGGATCTTCGACTTTACTTATATTTTACAATGTGTACATTGATGAGATGGTTTTCTTTACTTTAATTATGTGACAAATACCAGTCTAAAATGAAATTAGCATAAGCATCGGATACATCATTAGAACTCCTAAGAATGTGATAATATGTAATAAAGTCAAACTGTCGTTCTAAAAGATGTACCTGTAGGAATCGTTGGAGTAAAGTAGGATCATGCACGCAGTAACTTCCATTCAATTGACATACTACTAACTAGGAATCTAGGCGAACCTCTAAAGAGAGAATACCATGTGAGATATCATCGCACAAAAGTTCTATAATGATGCTATATTCAGCCACATTGTTCATGGATGGCCCTAGGAATATGCCACCTGAAGACACCAGTAGACCCTCGGGTGAGTAAACCACCCAAGCGGTGAAAGCCAAGTTCTATGTATGACGATTGGCTCCATCTGCGAATCCTAGGTAGACCGAAGACTCCATTGACATCTACCAACAAAAGGAAAACTCGATAAGAAATATGAAGACAGAAAGAAAGGGAAAAGATATATACACTAAATTACATTAGTATACAAAGAGTTCTTCCCGAGCTTGGGGCTCAGGCATAATATCTTTTCAAGTAGAGCCCATTTCTGGGCTTGACCAACCTATTCCCTTCATAATCTTCTAAGTCATCAACTCCTTTTTCTAGAACACGTCGCACGATATAAGGATCGTGCCACATGGGTTTAAAGTTTCTTGCCCCTAGTGGTTATTTAGCTTGATCATACAAGAGGACCAAGTCACCCTCATCGTACAACTGAGGACAGACAAAATTATCGTACTAGATCTTGACACGTCTTTTGTTCACCTCGATAGTTGTAGAGGCGTCTCGACACTGCTCATCAAGACTTTCTAGGTGTACAATGTGTCGCTCGAGATCGGAAGTGTCAGGTAGGAGTGCAACTTCCAACTTAAGAGAAGGGACTTCACATTCAATAGGTAAAATCGACTCCATGCCATGTACTAACTGGAAAGGGGAAAATCCAGTGGCAGTCTTAATTGAGGTTTGGTATGCTGAGAGTGGGGGATATAGCATAATGTGCCAGATAGACTTACTCTAACTGACAGCTTTTTGCAAAATGGTCTTGAGAGACTTGTTAACGACCTCGACTTGTCCATTTTCCCGGGGGTAATAAGGAGAAGAATGACCATGTATAAACCCTAGCTGAGATGCTAGTTCTTCCATCATTTCATTCTGAAAGTGACTGCCATGATCAGTGACAATATCACTCGGGATACTGAACTGGGCGATAATTTGATTGAAAACAAAGAAGGCAACATTCTTATGATCATATTTAACTGTAGGCATGGCCTCGTCCCACTTATTAAAGTAGTCGATGACCATGATAATGTGTTGATTCCCCCCAGCCGAAGTTGGGTTGTAATCCACGAAGTCCACCCCCCACTTGGTGAAGGGACCGACGGTAATGACTGGGTGAAGAGGGGTTGGATGCAAGTGCATTTTACAGGTGAACACCTGGCAGGGGTGACACCTCTTAACCTCTTCAATGCAATATTTAAAGATAATAGGCTAGAAATAACCGGCTTGCAAAAGTTTTTGGGTTGTCGCAAGCCTGGATAGATGACCACCACAAGCCCCACTGTGGAAATCATTCAGGACAGACTTGGCCTCTCCATGATTTAAAAAATTATGCAATATATTTTCTATTCCTCGACAATACAACATGTCACCAACGATAGCATATTTCTTATCTTGGTATCTTACACGTCGTCGGTCATCTCGTGAGAGATGTTGAGGGAACTTCAAATTTTAGAGATAGAGAACAATGTCTCCATACCAGGGGTCGGACAACGAGATGAGAAACATGTGTTCATCCGCAAATGAGTCAACATGGATGACATCCTCATCTAATCATGGAAAATCAGATATTAAATCTATGAAGACTAGCGATTTCGTAGATTTTGTAGAAGTGAAATCGAGATCAAACTCTTGTAAAATGACAATCCATTTGTTATATTTCCCCCCTATGATACACTTGGTAAGGACATATTGAAATGGATTGACATCGACAATCAGAGTAGTCTTGCAAAGTAATATATAATGGCGCAAATGTTGGACTGCGTAAATAACAGCCAAAGCTCGCTTTTCAATGTGAGAATAATTAGGTTCAAGACCGGCTAAGGTTAGACTAAGATAGTAGATGATGTGCTCATGGAGATCATCATCCTCCTAAACCAGAACCATACCAATCATATCTTCAGACGCGGTGATATAAATAAAGTAATCTCTACTGTAGTCAGGAGGCTTCAACAGAGGCACCGATACCAAGGCTTTCTTCAAAGCATCGAAGGACTCCTGGGCTCGCTCATCCCAAATAAAAGGGGTGTCCTTCTTCAAGAGACAGATGAAACCCTTAGTGATATTGGCATAGTTCACTATAAACCAATGAAGAAAGTTACCTTTCCCCTGTAAACCCTGAAGTTTTCTAATCATGAGTGGGGGAGTCAATCGAAGTATTGCCTCAACCTTTAGAGGATCTACCATGATCTTGGTATCAAAATCTAGAAAACCCAAAAGATGACCAAACTTAACGCAAAAGATGCACTTGTGAGGGTTCAACTGGATTCTATAGTAATGAAATATTTCAAAAACAAGTCGAAGGTACAGAGCATGATCCACTCTCTTGCGAGAGTGAGCAGCAATATCATCAAGCTAAGCTTCGACTATGTGCTTAAGATTGTGAAAAGAAAAAGTCATGGCACGTTGAAAGGTTTCTACAGCATTTTTAAGGCCGGAAGGAATTTTCCGGTATGAAAAATTTCCACAAGGAAAAATAAATGTTGTCTTGTGTTGATCCTCAGGTTTAATTTGAATTTGATTATATCCTGAAAATCCATCCATAAAATAAAATACTTCACTTCCCGCACACTCGTCGAGGATTTGATTGATGAAAGGTGTCGGGTAGTTTTCTTTAGGACAGGCATTTTTCAGGTCACGAAAATCCATACATACACGGATGGTTCCTTTCTTATTATCCACAGGAATGGTGTTGGATACCCATTCAGTCAAGGGAACTGGGTAGATGAAGCCAACATTAAGTAGCTTCTCCACCTCTACCTTAATAGCAGGGGCCTTCCAGGGATTTGCAGCTCTAAGACGTTGTGAACAAGATTAGCATTTGGATAAATTATAATCTCATGTTTGAAAAGATGAGGTTGATTCCTGGCATCTCTTCATACGACCAATAAAAGACATCTCATAATTCTTTGAAGAGTTCGGTGTAGATCAGGATTTCTTCTGGCGAACAATCTGCACTGATATTTACATTTTCAACCTTGCCAGGGGTACGAGAGATATCGATCGTGATGGTAGGATAAATACTAACCATTTTTCCTTCGACATAAATTCCATGTGTATCAAGTGGAACTATGGCATGACCGACTATCTTACTCAAAGTAGATCGAAATTTGTCTTGTTCGATTCTTTCAAGATCTGGGAGAAAATAAGAGTGGTGATGCATATCATCCCAAGGTTTTTTGGAACCATTCATGGATTCAATGATAGCTTCATCCGAAGGAAAAGTCTCATCGAGGCAATCATGTGAACAAGACAACGAAGTGGCCCACATGGGCCTAAGAATGAGATCCTCCTCGTCCATAAGCAAGGGAAAAGGATCAAGATCGGCGGAAGAGTCAAGAACAAATTGATACACAATCTTTGTTTTCGATAGTGGCATGGCCATTCTAGCATGCAACTGACCTTCACAAGACGCATTCGGGGAAGGTAGGGTCCATGGATCACTAAAATAGGAAGTACGGAAAGAAATGGACCTCCTTGTCGAGACATGCCTACTGAACATGGCATAAACGTGGTGAATCGGTGTCATGAATTCAAAAGTACCCATAAGGGAAGAATACATTCTGACACCGATGTTCTCAGTTTCCAGCTGAGAAATGTCGATCACAGGGATCGACGATCCAATAGATTCATTAGGATTAGAGTATGCATAGGATAATTGGTCGATCATCATGATCTTCCCTTCATGAGGAAAATAAAGAGTATGGAAGAAAGACAATACGATGACAACCATAGAATAGGTCCAATTTCATCCTAGTAACAATTTATAATCAAGAGGTGCATCAACTACCTCTACCTCCACCTCTACCATCTTCCCACCTAACTCGATCAGAAAGGCAAGGAGAATACTGTGAGGGTGGAAGGAATGACCGTCAAAAGCAGTTAACATGTTCGATGAATTAGAAAGAGTCGGAGAACTGAGAGCTTTCCAACAAATCATGGAAATCACACATGTAGCAAAGCCTTCATCAACAACTGCACATTTTATGGTATACTTTCAATACTCCACGTGGATTTGGAAAACCACATGGTAAGGCAAGAGAGGCTTTACATCTGTGCCGTCAAACTTGATAACTTTTGAGCCATTGGGTTCTAGAGATCCTAAAGTATATAGTAAGGCATTCCTCTGTGAAGGACACGTCTGGAGTACCTCCAAAGCCGACATCGCACAAGGGTTTTGGCCCAGGTCCTAAAAAATATAGTTCTGGGCAGCTCTAGCATTTGGATTGTGGGAAGAGCGCTTGAGTACTCTTTTCGAAATATGAGGCATTGGCTCCTGTTTTTCAATCTGTAAAGTTGTCTCTAGAGGAGGAGGAGGAGATTCTAGACCAGGAATAGCTTGTGAAGAGCTATATTCTCGAGATCAAGTGGCTACATTAACTTTTGCATCGACCATATTGATACATAAACAGTCGTCGTCTTGCAACAATAGGTTTTGACTCCCACCAACCGCATTTATGATGTTTGAGGAGCTCGAGGCCATGTGATGATTATGTGGGAATGGATTCGTCAGCATGGCGGGCGGTAGAGATAATAGCCTCATAGCTTCCGCAAGTTTGGGGCACAAATGGGTAAGGTGATCATCTGTGCAAATCTTACATGGAAACTCCACTTTACATATTTCTCATTTTACCTCTCCAACATTATCATTTGTCTTTTCATTATTACCACTGTCCTTGGGTTTATTACCATTTTTCCCACCCTTACAATTATTACGTCCTTTCTTCTTATTCTCTGTTGGTTTATGGTTACCATTTCGGTTGGCTGATGATTGCACATAATGTACATCCACCAAATGAGTGGGGTTGGAAGACATAGATGAAGTTGGCCCTCCTGCAGATTGGTTAAGAGACAATTTTTTCATATGGCTTGTCACTAAGTCTATGGACTTTACATTGGTGACACCTACAATGCCATTGGCACGAGGTCCAGGATTTTTTCTCGGGTCATAATTTGACTGCGGTGCATCCTAAATAAGGTGGTATAACACCCCAGACTGAGCATATATCAAGTCTAACTGTTGGGATCTAAATATTTCTTCCTCCTCAGTGGTGACACCAAAAGTATAAACGTCCTTCGAGATAGGAGCATGAAAATACTTGAGGAACCATTTTAAAAGAAAGGATGAGGGTATAGGGGTCTTAATCAACCTCTTCCATCTACACCACTCCTGGATATGGTTCGAGATATGAGTGGAGATATCTTGACATAAAGTCGACAACAATTCTAGGCACATCGTAACGAATGGGAAACTGGAAGTGGTTAAGGAAAACCAACACCAACTGAATAAAAGTCCCATATGCCCCCCTAGGTAGCTCAATATACCATTTCGTAACAACTCTGATGAGGGTGCATTGAAATAATATTAATCGAATAGAATCATCATTAAGAGAATTCGATGAGCACCAAAGGTGAAAGGTAGTGACGTGATCACCAAGATACTCTCCATTCTTACCCTCGAACTTTGGGATGTCCGAAAGAAGCTTGGTGGGGACAAGGGGCCATGTAGGATCATGACTCACAGGTTCATTCATTAACTCAGACAAGTTTGGAATATTAAGCGTGGCCAGAAAAGGGAGACTGGGTTGCGACATCTAGACCTAAGCTCCCAGGAAAGATTGTTCTTGAGGAACTGTAGGACATCTATGGTTATGGTAAAAACCATGGCCCTGTCCGGGATTATAAGGCCTTCCTCTGGGCTGACCCATAAAAGGTTGGTTGGGCATCATTCCAGTAGGAATGTTCTATTGAGGGTTATAGAAATTTCCCCCAGCCGGATTGGATCCGGGTTGGGGGTTTCCCAAAGTGTGAAACTCACCTCCTCCAGGTGGGAATCCAAAGGACAAAGGTGGATTCGTCATGCCAAAAGTATTGGTTGGAATCTGCATGGAGGAGGTAGGGTTTTAGGATGTAACTTGAGTTGAAGCTTGTCCACCAAGTTGGTTGTTCTACCCAGAAGAAAGAGGGTTGGACCCGGGGTTAAATGCAGGAATGCCTCCCATATTAGGAGTCATTTGAGGGATTTGGGAACCACCAAACGAAAATGGAGTGTAAGGAGGTGGAGATCCCCCAATCCCAATTCTAGCATTAGGGCCAACAACTGGGATGGCGTTCGAAAACTGCGAAGTAAAGTTGGGTATACCATAAGAAAAAGGACTAGAAGCCATAGGGATGGACTGAACATTATAGCCCGATGAGTGACCAAGAGACCCAAAAGGGTTCGAGGCGGTATCTTGAGCATTCACTATAGGCCAAGCCATAGTAATGATAGGTGCCTCTGACACTACAACCATTGAAGTTGCAGGAGTTGAAGGGGTGCCATTAACTATAGTAGGTGTGGGAGTCAAAGGGCTCCCAGTGTTCTGAAGACTAGGTTCAGTACTCATCCTTGTAGAATCACAAGTCTGAACAGTGGATGTGTGTGTACCACACCTACTAACTCTACGCATTTTAGAAGGAAAAGACTCGAAATCTGGTGTTAAATGTAACAAGCGACAGGACCAATGGGGTGGTTGGTCCGACTCCACAATGACTCAAGACTCTAAAGATCAAAAAATATATCCTAAGGCTAACTAGTAATCGAAGAGCACACCAAAATTCAAATGGCCAATATGCATACAAATGGGGTAAAGTGGTTGAGTGGCCTCCTTCCCTAAAGAAGGTATGTCTCACCCAAGAGGGGCCTGAGACTCCCTGCTAAAGATCGGAGGGAACAAAATCAGTTATAAGGGCCCTCATGGGCTTAACAACCATTCGATCGGATCCCCCCAGAGAGGTAATCCTCCATAAAGGTTGTGTGATGTACGACCCTTATCTAACCCAGGGTACTAGCAGAATAACCCCTGAAAGTAACCTATGAGACACCTAAGTCAAGAAACTAATAAACCACTGTATAACTTATGCATATGTGAGTAGTCATAAGTCAGGTCCATTGTATGGGAATGGTAGCAAAGCCCGAAAACTTGAAAGAACTACCTTTCACGGAGGTAAAGGAACTAGCAAGATCCCCAGATATATCTCTGACTCTAGGAAGGTATCAGGGGGATATCCCTTCAAATGACTTTGTGCGACCTCGTGATTAAATCCAGGGTGAGCGGAGCCTCCTGATCTTACCAATTATACAATGGATTTCTCCACTCCTTTTCTTAGACACATAAGTTGATTTAATTTCCTTGGAGAAATTTACTCACAAAATCCTATTCCAAGGCACTAAATCCTAAGCTAGTTTGTGCACCCTAGAAAATAAAATCATGACTAATCAATTTTAAATTATAGCGTTAATTTTAATGGCCGTGATTACTCAAAACAATATGGTAGTGAAACTCATGATGTTATGACTCTACAAGAAAAGTATATATGAAAATGATACAAAGTCCTAACTTTAACTTTCAATGAATGATATGCTTCTGAAAACCAATGCAATTTTCAAATTCAACTCTGCAATTCTGAAGTAAAAATGCAATCTTTCATGATATGCACTAAGCTAATGACAAGGACTTCAAAATACAAAAATGCCAAGCAATGAAAAATGCCTATTTTTTTTGTATTTTCAATATAATAAGAATGAAAATGCATGGACTGAAAAGTAACTTGATATATAACCCTACTATGTATAGAAAGGATAACTCAAGCAGGATACCAAGCAACAAAACACCTAGCCCAATGTACAAGGACAATAAAAAATGAAAAGATTATGAGAAAGACTCTGCCTAGAAATTCAACCAAAGAGAGGTTTCATGTCATCCCACAAGCACTGAATAGGCACTACAGAGACCTAAGAAGGCTCAACAAACATCAAATCTCACCCATCAACCACCAGACCTAACAAAAAAGTAAGGAAAACTTATGTGTGTGGCTCTTTAGGAAAACAGATTGTATATACGCATCTTGCAGTGAAAAAACCTATGTGTGTACGTGATTATCAGGGAAAATAGCACGTATATGTTTCAAAACATGGCCAAGCAAGGGAGAAAGGCTGAAAACTTAGACCTAGAGTGAACATAAGCTGTCAAGCAATGATGTGACAAGAAACACAAAAGAAACGAGAGAAATCTAAGGAGAAAAGTACTCCAAACCCTAAGAAATAAGATTCAATCCCCATTATGGTCACCAATTATGTTACAAGGAAAATATCTCTATGGCTAGGGTAAACCACAACAGATGGAAATGACTACAGAAATCAACTCTGTCCCAACAACATGCTATATAAACCAATATGAAAGCGAGATAATAAAGAGGCCTATCTACCTCGTCCAGATGTTCGATGAAGTCCATCGTTGAGCACTTCAACCCAAAGCTATATACCTACAACAAGTTCTCAAAAAACAAGCAAAGCAAGCATATGGTGATAATATAAAAGGTAGGTAAGCACATTAGATATCATAATCCATTAATAAACATGGCAAATACACCCATGGAATAATAATTCAATATATTTGAAAGATATCAATTGGAAGGGAAAAGAGTATTTCTATTAATAAATGATCAACAAAAGTGAAAATGTTACAGACTTTCGTGTTGGCATGGTTCAAAACCGAGAAACTAAGTTCCTTCCAGCTGGGCCTCCACCACTTTAGTCCTCCACCAAAGGCAAGCTCATAAAAGAGAAACAATGAGATTCTCAATCAATAAGGGAAGAGCTTGGGGGTTGAACACTGTGTTTATACTTAAAGGACAAAGGGATGCACATTCAATATGAAGTAAATAATTTCTCCAGAGTAACTTTTCTCTCAAAGTTGAATTATTTCTCCTTTTCCATAGCTCGAAATTGGCCCATTTATAGCCTTCAAAATGGAACTAAAGGGTCGAGTCATAACGTTTCCAGTATATGGAAGGACAAGGATCATAGATGTCATGTCGTGACATGGAAATTTGACATTTAATTGTCATTTTCTGGCACAAATCTTGATGTACATGGGCTGTAGTGGACCAACTTGCATATACAGATGTTGTATAGTGTGCAAGATGCGTACATGTGGAAAAATATTTATTTTTGGCTCTGGGTTTTATAAACAGGGAAGATAAGTCTGAATAGGGAAATGGAATAAGGCCCTCTGTGCAAGATTGCATAGGGTGAGTCAAATCTTGTTGTAACACTTAGCATTAAATTCCCCACAATACATAGACAAAACAAATTTTACATCAAGTTTAAGTAATGGCATATCAAGCTTATGTTTATGAGAATCTTTTCTTGGAGTAGAAGTTGAACTTGTACTTGAAGAAGAAGAAGGAGAAGGAGGTGAAGGGGGAGTTTTAGGAGGGTCCTCTCATTCTTCAATTTTGGTTTTCTTTGAAGATTCCCCTTAAACCGGTCTCTTTCTTTCCAAGTAATCATCATAGAACACTTTTACCATATCCAACATGGCAAAGAATGTCTTTTGAAACTCTCTTTCGGTTTGAGAAAGTCCTTCTTCTGATGTCATTTTCTCACTTTGAGATGTCCTCTTTCTTGATCTGATCTCTGGATCTCCTTCTACAATATCTCCTTCACCATGACTTAGCTTTTCCTTGCTAATCATGCAAACTCAAAAAACCAACTGTCAACCTGCTCTGATACCACTTGATCCAAAATTGATCTTTTAAAGACTTTAGTTAAGTTTATGCATGAGTTGATTTACCATTTAGAAATTGAAGAGAAGAAGAAGATTTAATGAAATATTATTGCATCCATCATAAAGAATGCACAACATAAAATAATCACTAATAACAACAAACCGTAACGCCAATATTGTTAACAAAGTTTGTCAAAGTTGCCTACGTCCTTGGGCCTTTGTCTCAGTGGGGGAGGATTTCTTATTAGTATTCAATGCTTCAAAAATACATCATAATTACATTAAATGGATTAAAAACTAGTTTGGATGTGTTTTTATTGACCTCAAGAATCCAACACAACTGACGGCACTAAAAAAGGTTGAGCTTAGCACCCAGAAATGGCCTCCAAATCTTGCTTCCTCAATGACTTCCCTGCATAAAAAATGGCTTGAACTTCACAACTTGGCATCAATTATGCTAATATGATATTAGGGTCCTAACCCACACATAGGTAGAGAAATATATTCGGATGTAATAAAGGTCAATATTAATAAGGCCTTTCAATAAAATAGAATAAGGCGGATGTAAGAAGACCTAATAGAAGCTTCTGCTTCTAGAAGGATCTTCCTCTAGATGCTTCTCTTGATAGACATATTTAGTATAAATAAGAGTCGAGGGCATGAAAACCCTAGCTTGGAGATTATTGTAAGAGAGTGCTACTCAAATCCTATTGCAACGCGTGAATGAGAGTCCAAACTTTTTCGTCATTCTTCCATTCATCCCTTGCTTCTATTATCCAATCGGGTTGGATGATCGAGATAGCATAGAGAAAGGCCTCAACATCTTCATCCTTTCTTGAGAGTGCA